>CAJVPZ010001600.1:0-14090 GCA_910592135.1 Racocetra fulgida | reverse complement strand
ATTTTTTAGAAAATAATATTCTACAACGTGGTTTAATATGTGATGACATCTACATTAAAAAATACACATATTTCATTCTTAATGCATATACTAAAATCTAACCTAGAATGTATATCCGTTGATACAAAGAAGCATATTATTATTTATCCTGTTATTATTTTAATACTAATTAGTTAATTAGTTTCTAAGACTCTGCGTTTTTGAACATGGCAATATACTATTGCAGTGTTCTTTTTGTTGATATTAATATGAAAATACAGAAATATTATAATACAAAGTACTTTCAAATATGATAATATACTATTTTAGTAGTTTTCTTGTTGATACAAATTTGAAATATGAATATATCCCAATATAGTAATACTAAAAGTCTATTTAATTAAGGTTTTTGTATTATAGTACGAAAATTATTATTTTATTTTTTAATTTCACATTTAACTATTTAGAGAACCATTAATTTTTTAAAAAGATTTTAAATTAAAAAATTATTGAGGCATATTTTTCAAATTTATTTTTACAATTAACTTTTTCTATAATCATGTACTGAAATATAAATACAGGTATTGTAATAAAATTATTGAAAAAGTTCTGTATTATACTATATATACTTCATTTTTTAGTGGTTTAAAATTCTTAGATATATTTACATAATTTATATTACAATAGTGTAGATATTATATATTAATCTTGGCTGTATTATATTAAAGGATTAAGCAAAAAGACCAAATGAATATGTTTTGCTTGTGTTTTTTTCTTTATTCAAATCTTTAAACCTTCTATATTCTAATTTCAATTAATTATAAACTTATAAAATATTTTACAACTCTATTTAATGAGCAATATATAAGAAACTTCCCAAAATGATCTTTGTATTTAGTTTTGATTAAGAACTAAAATTATGGATATTCTATAAAATAGGTGGGCAATATAAGAAATAAGCTTCGTTAATGATTAGTAATCATTAATTTTTTAATAGTGGAGTTGTGGAGTTTGCCCACCTATTCTATAGAGCATCTAAAATTATATTAAATATCAAACAACTCATTAAGAACAATAGCCTCTTGTTTCTAATAAAAATATATGTATTTTATATAAATAGCATAGTATGCTTCATTTCAAATAGCAATCAAATTTTTTTAAAAAATGAAACTAATGATAATGGAAAAAATTTCTTATATTTAAAATATTTGATGTTATAAATAATTGTAATTTTTGAAACATTTTCAGTGGCTTCTAATTTAATTATCAATGTTTTCTGTTAAAAATGACAAACTCTTGTGTATTGTTTAATCAGATTTCTATCTATTGTTAAAAATCTAAACCCATTTATTCAATATGCATTATTAAGCCTCAATTCTAATCAAAGCTTACTCTTAATTCAAACAATGGTAACAAATAAACAAATGTTTAATAGAAAAAGACTTCATATGGGCCGATTTATGCAATTGCCAATAACTTTTGATCTACTGATCCGTTTTTAATGATTTTACTACCAAAATGTTGGTCTCAATAAGACGTTTCTAACGAGCCCAAAATCATTAAAATCTGATCACAGGATCCTGAGATCGTCAAGATTTTATTAGTAAATTTTAAATCACTATGTAAATATCTTTGATACCAAATAACTTTTGATCTATTGATCCGTTTTGAATGATTTTACTGTCAAAATGTTCGTCTCATCAAGACGAACATTTTGACAGTAAAATCATTCAAAACGGATCAATAGATCAAAAGTTATTTGGTATCAAAGATATTTACATAGTGATTTAAAATTTACTAATAAAATCTTGACGATCTCAGGATCCTGTGATCAGATTTTAATGATTTTGGGCTCGTTAGAAACGTCTTATTGAGACCAACATTTTGGTAGTAAAATCATTAAAAACGGATCAGTTGATCAAAAGTTATTGGCAATTCCATAAATCGGCCCCATCTGTTATAATCAATATATACAAATATTTTATAAACAAGTTTTTCAAACAAGAAAGTATACAAGATTCTCTTATTAAGCATTTGATAAAACATTGGCTGCACAATAAACTAGAAGAATTTTGTATGGAATGCTCGTAATATTTGTGTGCATGGAAGAATTAGAATTTAAGTTCTGACTAACAAAAAAAAAAAAAAATCTTACGCCTATTTGTTATTTTTTTTTCTTCAAGAATAAAAGATGCCATCTTAGTTGTCTAATGACAATAACCCACTTTTCGTTGTAGAGATGAATCAACTTTTATTAATTTTTATAATAACTTATACAATAACAATGTTCGCTTTAATAAAAAGTGTCTTAGTAATCGCAGATTTTTATTCTAAAGATGGTTCTAATAAACGAGGTAGATTATGACAAATGATTATCCGTCATAGATTTAATATATATCAATATCGATATTAATTTATTTTTTGTAAATTAATTCATAGAATTACAGCAACAATGACTTTCAACCATCTAGTATTTGGTCAACTCAATTTATTCCATTATTTCCTAATGAAACTTTTCATTCAAAATATAAATTATAAAATCTATTTTTTCATAATTATATCGAAGATTTTAATGAATGTCGTAAAATTGGAACCATGTTATTCATGAAACCAATTCTAATCCAAATTTCTTAGTATACTAGTGTCGCCAACCCATTCGAGATTTTCATCCAACACATTACGTGTAATTGTTAATATGACTAATCTTTTCACTATTATAAATCCCATTATTATCAATACTAACGTTAAAGATTATTCTCTATTACAATTTTTTATGGTGCTTAAAGTTATTTTTTATAATAGTTTAAAGCTAATAAGATGTTTACTTTGATTTTGTCCTTACGCTTTAATTTTATGCATCAACCTCCATTCATGCAATGCGATCACGTTACATGACCCGACCCCCAGCACTACCAATTCCCAGGGTACCCAGGGTACTATCGAACATGTATTACATATTAGCAAAGCAAAGCAAATAATAATGGTTTATACAGTACAAAGAAACATTTTTAACAAAATTTTCGCAACAATAGATAGTCCGTATAGTAGCCTCCAAAAGTTTGTAACTTCTTTTTTAAATCCAGATTAGCGGGATTGAACATTTAGATAAATTCGTAAGAAAAAAAATGGTGTTTATTCACTATATACTAATGTGTTAAATTTTGTTTTATGTGTAATAGTAACAGATTTTTAAATGTTACATATTCAACCGTTTTTTGACCTGAGTTGTAAATTTTTGACCCACTTGAACAGTTTTGGTGATCCGGTTTACTATAACCCGGTTCTAAATACTATTCAGCTTGCGCACCGATTCTTGAAAATAATTATCCCGTGCTCCAAATCGTTCGAGAAGTTCCCTTATTTTCTACAAAAATTATAAATATTTAATATAGTCAATAGCAACATAAAGATCGACAGAACAAGAATTGAAATTAATACCGGTTGTTTTTCTAAATATTCCAATTTAATTAAGATATCTTTTAGAACGACTGATGCGTTTTTTCGCAAGTTTTCCTGTGATATTTGTGGCATTTTAGGACTCATATAATAATTAAGATGGC
This sequence comes from Racocetra fulgida, assembly GCA_910592135.1. NCBI lineage: Eukaryota > Fungi > Glomeromycota > Glomeromycetes > Diversisporales > Gigasporaceae > Racocetra > Racocetra fulgida. Next base: position 10,551 of record CAJVPZ010001600.1, on the reverse strand, counting down.
GCCACAATAATGGTAAAGAGACTTCAAGGTCATCTATAAGAAAACGGATATAAAGATAAATTTGAGTAATAGATCTTAAACATAAATATTGAATTTTTCGATATCAAATTCATTGTAGAAAACGTCTTACATAGACATTGTGATACACGTTTTGTTGCCGTGTTATGTTCTTCCTGAACAGTTCGGTAAGCTAATGCCTTGCGTTGAGAATCATTCAATCCAACAAAATCACTAGAAATCGAAGAAATACCCTAATTTTTGTAAAAAATTGAATAATTACTTATAATCAGGTCATTAAACCGAATAATATACATATTGTACAAACCTCTGTTTTAAAACCTAATGCAGCATCTTCACCCTTTTCAAGTTGAGATGTTAATCTATCAAGATTCTGTAAATGCTTATCGAGATTCTCAATCGAATCCCGAAGGTAGTTAACGAGAATAGAAAGTTCTGGATGTTCTATTGTAAAAATGTAAGTTATTAATAATATAAAGGACTTATTCATTTAATAAATTACGAAATGTTAATCGGAGTATAGCATACTTATATCACCATGGTAATCATCGTCTGGTCTTTTAGCAGCATCGAGAAATTCAGTAAATATTGGCTCAAACTCTATTATAATGTTAGACAGCATAAATCCTTTACACAATCATATAAGAATCATTAGGCATAAAGCAATTGAATTTTACTTTGATCTTTTTTGTAAGGGACAGTCATTTTTTGACACCACCCTAAAAGGTTTTCATTAATATTCTCAATGCGTTGCTGTATATCTAAATAGAGATAGAAGATTTTTTTTGTATTATACTTATTGTTTATGTCAAACACAAATAAAAAGAGCTAAAAATCTTACACTGAATTCTCAAGTTTTCATCGTCAATCATACTGGAGATCCGTTTCCTGGCAGGAAAGAATCTTGAAATCAATTCTTTCAGAAATTCTTGATAAGTACTTTGATGGGATTCTCTGCGCTTTTAATATTTAAGAGTAAACATATTTATAAAAGTTCGATGTGGAGAAGTTAGACACCTAAATATACTTACGACTTTATCGATATCTTTTATTTTGTCACCCAAAATATAGAATAAACGCGTTATTTCTTGTAATACTTCAACGGCCATAACAAATATTGCACGCCTCTCCGAGTTTTGAATGTTTAAATAATCAAAAGGTGGAATATCAGTAAAAATTTCGGCTATCAATCCTTGATGCCCGCTGATAAAATTGGAAACCTAAAGCAAAATAAGTACATCTTAACAGACATTACACAAGACATTCATGGTTAAGTAACCCATTTTACCTTATTCAACGCTTTTTCATCACACCCAACAGTTGCAAGAATGCAAGTGATAAGACGAATCACCATCATTAAAAGATCATGATATAGTTTATATGCTGGTTTTCCATAGGAATCTACAGCGAACAGATATAAAATAGATCAAGTAAATACATAATGGTCCATCTGATCTCAAGTTGGCTTCAGTTTTGATATTACCTGTATTATGACTATTAAAACTTGGTCGTTCATTTAAGAAAGTCAATTCACCCAAATATTCAATAACACCTTTCTTCAGTAATTCTGAGGAAAGGTCGTGACGTTGAGCAAGACACAGTAAAAGCCCCATTCTGGCTTCAAATACGTATATTGCATGCATTGCATTTAAGTCTAATTACAATTTTTTTCATGAGAATAAAATTCACACCCATATTGACCTATTGACTAAGAATACTGTGACTGAATAACTTACCTGGTTGTTGTTCTTTTGCCTGCAATAGTAAATCGTTTTGATTTGTTAAACTCGTAATGAGGCTTCCAATAAAATTAGACTGGATAGATTTAATAATGAAGTTTCCTTTTTCTTGTTTGAATAATCTGTAAATAGCAGTCAGGGCATTTAAAGCACACAGCTTTCCAACTACATGTCCATTTGACGCGTCTTCATAAATAATATCGAGTAATCTATCACCAACACCTTTAAGGAGTTTTCCAGCACCAATAGCTGATTGAACATCGATATAATTCAAATAATTATATATTGTGGCATACAAATTATTGCGTACTTCAGGCGGGATTCCTGGCACGAAAAGGCATTCGAGAATTTGACTAAATATAGGTGAGAGATTCCGTGATGCTACCCTAAAATGAGATCGTAGAGTATGTAGGCGCATATGATCTGACCGTATTGCCGTGATTGCTGCAAGAATTACTTTACTGAGAACAATAGCAATTGCGTTTCCCTCGCGCTGCAATGTAGTTAATAATGTGGAAATGATCTCGAGAAAAGTAGTCTCACGTACATGAAGTCGTAAGCGAGTATAATGGTCTACAATAGTTACTTCAATTACTTCTCTCCAGGCCTTAAACCCTTCATACCTGGAAAGGTTAAATTCTTCGTTACGATTGAGATAGTAACAATATCTTAATATATGCATCAGCTTTTTACGTAAGCTACCATCCTGAGCAATGCGTGACTGATCAAATGCCTGATTTAATTCAGAAAAAATATCTTGTAGTCTATATCTTTTATTCCCTCGTTCATTAAGAATTAAGCAAGCTTTATGGTTGACTATATTAAAGAAATTCTCCGGTGCGTCTATTTTCCATGGATCGTTCCAATCCAATTCCAGCATATGCAAAATTTCACGAGTTTTGATCGCAGAAGGTGCCAAAATTTCCTCATCTGCTGTGCCTTCACCTTGCGGTTTTATTATACTGGCCCCAAGTATCAAAGCTAACAATTGTTCAATACCAGAAAGTGTTTGGCATTTACGTAGTTCCAAAGCCAATATTTTCATCAACCATGTCCTCTCACTAAGGTTTGCACAAAGATTAATTAAATCAATAGGAATTGACTGACCGTTATAATTTGTGATTGCACCAGAATCCCAAGAAATGGATTGACTTGGTTGGATAATATATAGAGGCATCGCCCCAAATTGCTTTTGCACAAACCCTTGACTACGTAGAAACAACATTGTTGGTTCAGAAGTATTGTTATCCCTACAAAGTCTGTAAATAATCTGATAACAGCAAGCTGCCAACGCGGGAAACTCTGACAATACAGAACACTGCTTATCAGGTTCAGTATCATCATGAATCGGTTGGCCAAGGATTTCCAATATTTTATGTAAACAAGATTCTCTAAGGCAATCTTGATTTATATATTTGATTATTGGTGATTGTAATGATCCACGAAGATTGTAGCCCAATAGGAAATGTGATATTGTAGGTGGTGTTTTATCAGGTTTTAAGTTCTCCAATATTAAATTTAAAATGGCGCATCTCACTGTACCAAATGTTATTTCTGATTCATCGATTAATGGCAATGCACTAAATTCTTCATCTCCAGGTATGGCCCAAGCCTGAAGTCCGAGTTGTGTTAACTCAAAATCTTCAAGCCGGTATTTTTTATCCCAAACATCATCACCACCATTTATATCTAATCTCATGACAAAAACATCAAGAATTGCCTCTGAATTCTGATCAGAATCTAAGATAGCTGCCAATCTATTTTCTACACCTATTGGATTAAATAATGCAGACTTAGCAAGGGCAGACAAAATTTTGACAGCATATAAACATATCTCAGCGTTTTCGCAATTTAATAATAATGCAATTTGTACAATAATTTCTTGTTTGGAACGGAATGCATTTTCTAGATTTTCTAGATATCCTGGAGAAGTTTGACTTACTAATGGAATTAACTTATTTAAAAATCGTTCTTGTTTTTCAAATGCTATCCAAAATATTCTCAAACAACGTAAAATAGACTCCTTAATGAACGGTACGGATGATTTCCTGTTAACTTCATCGACTTCATCAAGTGCTTCTATATCCTGATTAAGGATATTAAACATCACTTCCACAAGAGGAGAATTATTTAGTAATCTTTTCATTATGTCAAATCCCGGATGATTCTTTAAATATTTAATCGCATTGTTGTTTAAAGTAACGATTTCATCTTTGCTAATACCTCTCTGAATAAATGGCAATGATTCTGGTGAATGTTTGGATTGATCTTCATAAAATAATGGTCCAGTCAAGTCAAAAGAAATCAAACATTTTTCAATAACCTCCAAGGAAGAAGCTATTATATTCCATTGTTGTGTAGGAAACTTATAATCACGTGCAAGTGCTTTAATAAAAATATCATCTAAAATAAAATTGATGTATGGTGAAATACCAGGTTGCCGATAACCTGAACCAAGAAGATCATTAATAGACATAGAACGAACAGGAAATCCACAACGTAATGCGGCATTAAAATGAGGAACGTGGATCAATACTCCAATGAACCGCACAAAGGCTAAAGTTACGAAAAATAATTTCTCGCGAGATTCTGTTTCCTCAATCTCCTTTTTTATGCTCGGTGGATCTTGTGCTTGCATATTCGCGACTTCCCAAACGCTAGCCGGGTCGAATACAATATCTTTTGGTACAGTAGGCACAATTTGCGCATCTTCCAAGAGATCCCAAACTTGTCTTGTGATATAATTATGATCAGCGTAATCTGATACGCAGAAAGATGAAACTGCATAAAGAAGCTCTGCTTTTAATTCAGTGTGAACATTTCGACACATTAAGCGAAAAAGTAGTCTCAAAACATTATCTTGGAGAAATCTTAATCTGGCTTGTATTGAATATCGAATAACTTGGCGAAAAACACGAATGAATGAAATTAAAAGCATAACTTCATCTTTTACTATTTGTCTTTCATCATTCTCGTCGCGTGTATAAATATCGATGGTACTAATTAAAGTACGCCATGAACACCAACCTTTACTTTGCTCGGAACTACGTGAAAGAAATTCGTCGGCATAACCACTACAATAAGGACCAGTTGCCAAGGAGCAAAGCATCTCCAAATAGCCACGTCTCATTCCTTTTTCAGAAACACTGGAACCCCAATCAATAATTTGTTCTTTCATATCCATCCAAAATCTGAAGCCTTCATCAGGATGATTGCGATATATATTTGCAATCAGGAAGAAAAAAGTCTCGGTGTCATGGCGTACTACAGCAGATTTTTTTATAGCCGAACGAGTTAACTGTTCCGCATCTGCTGATTGAATAGCATCTTCCTCCTGTCTTCTGATCCTTTGTAGATTATTTCCCATCTTGGTCACAATTGATATAACAAACAGCTCAAGTTGTTTCCGAATATATAATTCAAAGTCTTCCGATATGATAATGAAAGTTTCTGGCACCATACCTGGAGGTGGAAATTCAACGTCCTCTGGACTAAGTGATTCACATAATGTTGTTGCGCTTGGCATTATTTCGACACACATAGATTCCATCTCTGTATTTTGAAAAGACAACAGATAATGAAGTATAAATTGGAAAGCGTCTTTGGCAACTGCACGTTGAAACATTTCCCCTAAATGTTCTTGTTTGATAGTCAATTGCGCCTCTAACGTAGGTGATTTATATATCGCATCTAAAATAAATGGACACCATTGAATCATAGTAGTTGCTCTGGCAGCTTCAATTTTCCACCGTTCTTTTTCGAGAATGTTTGTAAATTTATTGATAAAGTCTTTGTTACGAATTAATTGATCATGCATGTGTCTCGCAGGTATATCAGCTGATATATGTTCTGGTGACGTATCAAGAGCAGAAAGTAACGAAATAATAAAATACGGGCAAACAACATCATCTATTTCAGTATTTCGCAAAATTGTTGTCAACTCTATTATATCCACTGCGTCCAAAAGGTAATTATAAGAAATCAACCATAGATTATGTGCAAGATATCTTTGATGTACCTTTGATTGCTTGATTCTGACTAAGATCATGTCAATATTAATATTGACCAACGTGTAATCTTGTTGAAGAAGTAGATTTTGTTCTGCGCTAATCAGAGTTTGAGGCTGTCTATTCAATTGTTTTGAACGGCCATCAAGCTCTGTTATCTCTGTTTTTAACTTCTGAATTGTTGTCATTATTTTGCGTGCAAATGAACCATCTTTAGACGATACAGCATTAAACAAACTATTGATATAGTCAGCGAATGACTTTCTCACATGTAACTTTGTATCAGGATTATAAGCACTTCCTATGAGTGTTGATAAACATGCCAACAGATCACCGCGTTCTTTAAGAAATAGTAAAATTGCAGTTTCGGCCGATGGCCGATTAAATTTGGCACGTTGTTTTGTCCCATGGTGGAGAAGAGTTGCTGCAAAAAATTCATCTGTCTTTAAAAAATCCGATATTGAAAGTGCCTCAATAACAAAAGATCGCGAGAGCTTGTGATCTTTTTGATCTATGATCGCAGAGTCTGATACGAGATCAATGTTTCAGGAGTAAAAAAAAAAAAAAAAAAAAAAATTATGAAGCCTCAGACAGAAATTCTAGATTACTATAAATTACGCCGTTCAAGTCTAGTCTAACTTACATTGTTGTTCTAATCGTTGTTTATGAGTAAGATCTTGAGGTGGGATATCGAGTAAATTGACGAACCATGCCTTGTTTTCTTGTAAACTTTTATCTAAATCTTTTAAACCAGATTCTGACGCGGAGCACGAGACACTTTCAATTTGCTCTCGCAATGCTTGAAACTTATTAGGCTTCCACTCTGTGAAATCCAACATATTAAACTGCGTATTAAAATTAAAACGTGAAATTTACAGATTACTCGCGAACAAGTATAGTTGAAGATAACGTCACTCGCATTGGCATGACAGCTGTTTTTTATTGGCTACATTACTTCGATTGAAAAACACCGTTACACAAATTTTTATATTACAAGTCTCAATACAGTACAAAGAAACCTTCGATATAATAACGAGAAATTTAAGCAAAAGCCAGCCTGTAAGTGAACCACTTGATATAAAAAAGTAATAAAATTTCCATATATGAAAGTTTTGACCAGAGATGATTTTCTTGATCTTCAGAATATTAGGGTGTTTAGCACTCTATAACGTCTAATACGTATGAAAACGAATACAGAAACATAGTCTGAGTGGCTTGTATATCATACGTCACTGCCAATTTTTTATAACCGTCCTAGTATCACCCTGTATTAACTTAACATATTACATGCGTATCATATGAGATAGAAAACTAATTTAAGTATTTATTTACGTAACTGATCTTTGGGGTGATACTTGGTTGTCATTTTTTATGACATGACTAAATCCACTCCTTTTTTTTTACAGGCTCGAAAATATCTATACAAAAAAAAATAATTTAATAAATTGATATGAATATGCCTTCACTTCCTCATTTTCCTCACTTTCCGTTAAATGAACACAGAAAGTATTTTTATTTTTTATTATATCAAATGCATATAATGACAGAAATTTCTAGGGGTCCTGTTCCGGGTCTAGTCTAGTCAGTGATTCAACTTAGTGCACGTGAATTTGATCTAAGTCACGACGTTTAAAAAAGTTGAAAGTTTTTTACACTTAGCGGCTGGTCAATATGGCAAATAATAATTTACCACAAAGAAAAGACAATTATTTCATCAAAATTATTTGCATTTTTCAAGTACCATTTTAACCTTATATCATTCATTAATAGCGAAATAATTGGAGACGCGAATTCTAAGAAAGTGCGTTTACAATTTCAATTTCATACACCTGTATGTGTATATATATATAAGAGACAAGCATTATGTATAGGAAATTCTCGTATGTCATTTACAATCACTTCAAGAGCCACTCAACAAATTGCGAGCAGAAACGGAAAGTTTAGGAAGTCGATTACAGTAAGTTCATTTATTAGTTCAGGTTTAATGTTGTGATCTAACTTAAACTAATCTCGATCTTTGATCAAAGATATTATTGTTCAAGTGCTATTCGGAAAGATGAAATCCATTTTTCACACACACAATATGTGTATGTTTTTTTTCATTTGAATAATACATTAAGTGTACTGAACTCGATGGTACAGCAACAACAAAAGAAACATATGAGCGGTTTGGATTAGAACTCAACAGAGATGTATGAGTGATTGATATCGATCGATATTATCAGTACGTTTGGTATAAGATTCGAGTACACTAAACATTTTTATTTTCGAAAATATTGTAGATTTCATGAATACACTTAAATTTTATATGGTTAAATAATTATATATTAAGGTGTCATTTAAATATAAGAATACAGTAATAGATTTAACGCCAGTGGCTTACATAATTGTCTGCTTCTTGTAAAATGCAATCTTTATTACGCGAGTTTTGTAAGGCCATAATTGAAAATTGATTTTATCATGTTAACATATCACGATAATATTTTAATTCACTTAGAATTATAAGATATGCCATAGACCAGTTGGTGCTGATTTTTTTGAGACATTAAATGTTAATTTTAAAGCCGCAAACTTGTTTTATTAAACATATACATAGTTATGGCGCCAGAAATTTAATTTGCTCAAATCGCTAAGACTTTATATATATATATATCAAGTTTATAGATTGACAAAATTACTATTATTTTCGCGATTAACATTATTAAAATTTTTTATATTTAAATAAAGTTACACTTAAATTTATTAAATAATTTTATTAATTTATTGTACAATTAAAAAACGCAAACCCATCCTTTTTGATTCACAGGGTCCGCTCATTTTGATTCATAAAAAAGGCCCGCTTTTTTGATAATATCCCATATGATTTAACCCTTCTAACTCTAATAAAAATGTTGGTCTCTTTTTATGAATCAAAAAGAATAGTCTCTGTGAATCAAAAAGGATGAAATTACTTAAAAAACTATATATTTTTATATAGAGTATTGCTATTTCCACCCCCATTTTTGCTAATGCCACCTCCAAAATTTAAAAAAAGTGTACCGGAAGAGGTATTGCTATTAAGAAAACCCACCTTTTGGTCTTAATAAAAGTTGTCCATCAGACCATTCCGGTTCTAATGATAGTAAAATTATTAAAATCGGACTGTAGTTTTTTTTTTAAAAAAAGTGAATAAAAGTTAGCTAATTTCGGATATAAATATCTTAGAAACTACTAGTCCGAGTGTAACTATTTTACTACCATTAGAACCGGAAAGGCCTGATGAACAACTTTTATTAAGACCAAAAGAAGAGTTTACTTAATAAGAATATCTATTCCGGAGCACTTTTTGATATCTGGAAGGTGGCATTAGCAAAAATGGGGGTGAAAATAGTCATTCTCTTTTATATATTAACGTTAATTATTTAAACATAATAAATTTCTATATACTAAATGTGCTAAATAAAATAAACGTTAATAAATAGGTTTTTGAGATACTTGGTTTCAAAGATTATATCTTCTACTCGTTATAACTACCACGTATAGGTGTATTTTATTGGTTGGAAAAGTAAAATATGTCGTGGTTTTCGGCGCTAAAGGCAAAAAATTATACAACCTTACAAAAAAACAAGATGCACCAAAAACACTTCATAGTTCTATCCCAACCAATCTTTTCTATATCTCCCGTACAGAAGTTGGTTGTTCTTTCTCGAAATATGGTTTTTAAAATAAATCTTCGAAGCTTTTTTGCTTTAGTTTACTTACACTTCGCAGTTTTTCACTGTTTTTAAGCTTGGGAAAAACATAACCGGCTCCTAATGCAAAACCAGTGAACCCCAATCAGGACGGTGGAGGGTTATGAGGAGGTGGGTTTTGAAGATAAAAAACCGAACATCAAACGAGGAATAAGAAGCGAACTAAGTAGAGAACGAAAAACAAAACAATCACGTTGCGCGCTCTATATTTATTTTTGATCATCTGTGATATTCAATTTTTATTGGTGATTGACACTTATAGGAGGATATTCATCTGATTGGATCTACAAATTTCAAGATCAAATGTAACGTAAAACGATAAAAACTAGTGAATTGATTGACCAAAAAAATTATTTTGCTTGATCGATCAAAAATTAATTATATAAACTTGATCGAATATGGTCGATCAAGCATATAATTTATAAGCTTGAGTATATATAATCGATCAATTATCAGGTCAATAATTGATCGATTATATCTTATCTACTAAAACAAATAAAAAAATCTAAAAATAATAATATATTCTATAAAATTTTCTTGATCGATCAAATTCAACTAAACATTATTGATCAATAATTGACCTACTTTTTCGATCAATAATCGATCATGATATAGTCGAGTCAATTAACTATAATAAAACAAGCTACCCCAGGACCATGAAAGATCGTCGCAGATGCACTAATCAGATCTTTTCTAACAATTGACTCACTATAAACCCACCTACTGCGCACTAACAAAAAAAATTCTCCGTAAAATTTTAGTATAAAACAACCATAATTTCAGTCACAACCCCAAATCATATTGTCGATCTTTCATGGTCTCACTCACTGAACACTCAATAATACGTATAAAGAAGCTTATAATCAAACAATTCGGCTGATTTGAGAAATCGGACCTTTATTTAAGGGTAGAGTACATGTAGATCATTTGTCATATGATCTGCGCAGTAAATTTAAATTTATATAGAAAATAAAATATATTACTAATAAAACTTTTTTAAAAACATATTAAATCTTTATTAAATTTTTTTTAAATATATAGATTAAAGTAATTTAT
>CAJVPZ010001599.1:0-14096 GCA_910592135.1 Racocetra fulgida | reverse complement strand
ATCAGCAGATAATAATGATTATTATAAGCTATCTGATAAGAACTTAAAGGAATTAGAAGAAAGCTTTTAAAATTATGCATGTTGCATTCTATTAATCGAAGATTTAATAAATGTTTTTAAAAAATTTTAATTTTAACTGTTATCTTGCCAATAAAATAATATAAATTAAACCAATTTACTTTTTTCATGTTTTTCTATAGATAGATATTTGCTTAATGAGCACAAGATAAATGAAGGTGCTAAATGTTGCAGGCACAATTAGAACAGAGCTGTTAAAATTTTTGTTCATTGAAATTATTGGGATGTTGAACTTTTATTCAATTCAAATAATATTTACTAATTTATGTAAATTTAGTAATCAAACATTGGTCAGAATAGAATATTAGAACTTAAAAATCATGTGATTTAAATTCACAAAACAAAATATATTATATTTTTTATATGATATCATCATATTCATCTTCCGTTATTTCATCTAATTAAGTATAATATTCAGTTATGATGCACTATTAATATCAAGCTTTTGAATATAATTGTAAGGTGCATAATTGTAAGGTACATAATGTAATTAATCCCTTTGAACGTTTTCTTTTAGGACTATATTTGTAATGTGGGAAAAAATTACCATGAACCCTTTTTGCAATTTCAGACACTTTATCGTAAATCGCTTTTATTTCATAAACGTTAATGTTTTTCCATAACTTGAAATTACAAAGTTCACCTCGCCATAACTTACTGGTGATTTGTGAAATTTCTTTTATATTGCTGTTCTGTTGATTTAGGTAAATCCAATAAGCAGTAAAGTCTCTTCGAAAAATTACGAAACCGTTTTGTGCTCTTGGCGGATTAGACTTGGTTTTTTTTCTTCTGCTGCTATTGGGATCAATTAGTTCACATAAAGAAAGAAAGGTTAAATAAGTGTTACTAAGCAATTCATTATGCCATTTATCGGTCAAAAAAATTGATCTACCAAGTTCATTCCATAAGTAATTTCCGATAAGTGCTGATGATGATGATTCAATCCCTGATCGTTATAATTAGGGGGTGCATATTCAGGGTGCGTTATTTCGCAGTTATACGGTACTTTCTAATTTGTTGAACTGATTTCATTTTTTTTCTTGATTTGGATAAATTGAACAATCATAACGATAATAGATTTTGTTTACTCAATTCGGTCATACTGATATATGAGATAATGAATTGAATAGTAACACTTATTGATAATTCATTAAATGAGCTATCATTGATAATTAGAACAAATGCAGAAATGATGTAACGAATATGAAATCGGAGATGTTCTCCGAGTCGTTTTCTCTAGGAATTTAAAATCATATAAATTATTCGTGAAGATTTTTTCAATTCAGAAGCAATTTAAATAAAATAAAACTCATTCATTATTTTAGAGTTCACAATATACGCTAACAATGATGTCAATATCTAAGAAATTATTAGTTTTTCGCCCGGTTTGTTTTTTTAAAAAAATTTATTGTTTCTGTTTTTTTTTTTAAAAAATGTAATTTTATTAAATAAATTTTTTCAATAGTTCTTTCTTTTTTTTTTGGCCTCTTTCTTTGTCATTAGTTTGACATCTCCATTGAATTCTGTGGATAATCTCCGACGTGTTTATTCTGGGTGTTTTGGGACTCTTTATTGTAATGCTATATGTAATTATAGTTGTCAATATTCTAGTATTTGTAATTTTACTACATACCCTCCTGTTTGTTCTAGACCACCCCCCACTTGTTCTCTGGATAATCCTATATGTACCTTTGATTGTTCAAATACTTGCAGGTTTTCATGCAACTGTCTAATTTCTACTGGATTTACTTGTAATGCTTGTGTTTATTAATAATTTATAATGATTATATTTATAATATCCCATAAACCGTTTCTCCTGCAAATTTGCCCTGAAAATTTTTTAATATTTTTATTTTTTAAATAAAATTTTAAATATTGATTTTAACTATATTAAACTAACATAAAATCAATAATTTATTGTTTTTTTTTATCTCTCTTCCTTAAATAATTCTGTTGGGATTTTCTGGTAATTCTTTTTATATGAGCGACGCCAAATGAAATCATGTTTTTTTGCATTTGATAGTTTTCACTTTAAATAAAAAAGTCATGAGGCTTTTTAATATCGACACTTAACTGACTAACCATGTGACTTATTTCAGCATCGGTGGATGCTGAAATACTATGACGTATATTTGATCTGGCTTTTCATTTAATAGTATTTAGTATTTAGTTTGATCAGATATTACAGTACAGTATAAAAAATTAAAAAAGCATGAAATCATTATTAATTATTCAATAGTTAAAAATAATAGTCAACTAGATGACTTAAGTTTATAAATACAATCGAAATGTGAAATATTAATTTACTATTTCTCTTTTGAAGAGAGCTATTTATTATAAACCAAATATATGCAGCAAATGTAAAAAACATGATCATCTACCGTAAATTTGGACTCAACGGTTACTGGGTAACTCGAGTCAAGATTTTTTAACTCAAGTATTACTTATATTCAAATTCAGCCATATATGTTAAGTGGTGTTTAGTTTTTACATAGTATTTGCATAATCCATCGTTTTTTCGTTCCAATGTTCTATTTTGATGCATCATTTAAAGATAGTTTAACATGTTTAAGATGAATTCGTAGAAGTCGATGCATTTCATTAATAATACTAATAAACCAAGTTTGAAAGATTTCAGCATAGAGATGCGAACTACAAAATATAGTTTATTTAAAAACTACAATTAACTATACTATGGTTTTAAATTACAATTTGAGTGCTCGAGAGCGAAAAAATCGCAAAACCATATCAATATCGACACTGAAAATTGGTTCTCATTTAAAATGGCTTGGGAAAGCTGTTGCGCGATAATTTGTCCTAACCTTAACGGCTTTTAAAACTTTTATTGTTCTTATAAGTGACAATATCACGAATGTGGAAATTACAGGGGTGGATATCCTTTCCTTTTTGTTTTATTTGATTTTAAGTTTTGGTTTTTTCTTCAATGTAAATTATAAAATTATTCTAGTGTATCCATGAAATCATCGAAAAAGAAACCATCTGAACTAAAAAAAATAGGTAAGATTTATTTTATTTAATAAAACTACATTCAGATATGAACAAGGTCAATAACTGAATTGCTCCAATATAACCTAGGCCCTAGGATGTTATATCTATTCTACTACATCAATATCTTATAAATAAATCTATTCAGTGGCATTAATTCAAATACTCACGTGTTTAATATTATTTTCAGGAAATTTCCCTTGTATTTTGCTCTCATATTAAATTTCTTCAATAATTTTTTAGCTGAATTAATATTTGGCATAACGATATAAGTTTCCTTGTGTTTTGCTCTCATATTTAATTTCTTCACAAATTTTTTAGCTGAATTAATATTTGGCATGACGATATAAGTTTATTTTTTATACGATATGGGGTTCACAAACTTAATATCGATATATGTTAAATTTGGAAGTAATTTTTTAAACCAGTAAATTTTTTAAAATAAAGGTTTTAAAACTAATTTGCAATCACATAAGACACTTAAACTTCCAAAATGTATTGAATTCATTACAAGTAAATATAAATGCTTTTTACAATTAACATAAATGTAGTAGTATAAAATAGTGTGCGTTTATATTATATTAATAACAATTTAAAATCACAATATCTAATTATCTAATTGTACAGTTGATAGCACTTTTATTATGAGCTGGACTGTTGACATTTCAAAACTATTTAAAAAAATAAATTTATCCGGGCTAACAATCTTTTTCATAATAGTTCATGCTTCAACTCATTAATTCATTTCTAATTATAAGCCGTGTTGTTAATCTTTCTAATCTATTAATAATAGAATGTCCGGGTTAATAACATTTTTTATAATTAAAAAAGACTTTCAAATTTGAATATCACGATAATAAATAATATTATTATGCAGCCATGTTATTGACGACTGCATTAAAAATTCTCATATTTATGCAGTTACGTCATTTTGATATATATTTATTATGAATGTTTACATATTCGAATTGAAGCTAGAACTAGTTTTTTTTTAAAAAAAATACAAGCGTTAATTTTTACATTTTTTTCAATTCCATTTCGATAACACTATATAGCGATAGTTATTGTGCAAGTTATAAAAAATATGCACGTGGGCAGTGTTGTACACGGACATTGTCCCGCCGAATTTTCAGGGACGTGGACAGTCCGGGACATGTCCGCCGGGTAAAACCAATCAAATTGCGGAATTATACGAATTTTATTGGTTGATGCTCACGTGTTGAGTCGCCAAATGTCCGGGACAAAAAAAATTCTGGGAGGACATGTCCCGGACTATCCGCCGTCCGTGTCCGTGTCCCATGACAACACTGCACGTGGGTGTTGACAGCAAGTGATTTGCGCCAATCACTTGCTGTCATTCAACACCCACGTGCATATTTTTTATAACTTGCACAATAACTATATAGTATTACGCAATAGTGATATTTTATTAGAAAATTGATCTCCGATAATAGATCAAGTAAAATATTAATATGCAGTATCACGGGCGAACAATTAGTAAACGGGGAATATTTATAATTTAATTGATCCTAACTAAACTTAAACTCTTATTCAGAAATATCAAATTTAATTGGAGTAGAACCGACTAAATAACAAAAGGTACATTTATTATTCTTATACATAATTTAATATATAAATATAAAAATAAATTACCTTCTTTAATCGCATTTGAAATTGATTTTGTGCTGATAGGTTTGCTGGTGTACATATGATCCGGATGACTTGGTGAGTTTATTGGTAATGTTTTAATAACTTTATCAGCATCTAAGAATTGTTTTCTAATTTCATTTTTATCTTTAAGCCAATTTTCGATTTTATAATAAACATCCCATGCACTAGGTCGTTTTTGTGGATCGGAATGCATACATTTCTTAGCCAATTCAACATAGCATTCGGGAGTTCCAGGAGCAAACTCGGGTCGTTCTCCTTTGATAATCTTTAAAGCAAGTTTAAGATCAAATTTCTGCCCATCAAAAGGCCTCTTTCCAGTTGACATTTCAGCCATAATAACACCAAAGCTATAAATATCAGCTGCTTGTGTAAATGGTTGTTCTCTTGATAAAACTTCGGGAGCAACATAAGGCATAACACCATAAATTTCATCATTTAATTTTTGTTCGTCTTTCTTTTTTGATAATCCAAGATCAGCAACGCAAGATTGAATATTCTTTTCACTGTGTTGATTTTGTAAAATATTACCGCTGTGAAAGTCAGCATGAACGTATCCAGCAGAATGAATTATACATAAATCATATGAAATCTCTTTAAGTTGATTTAATTTAATTTCCCATTTAAGTTCTCCAAAATTTGATTTTAAAAAATCATGAAGATTTCCTTTATCAGCATATTGTAACACTATCAAGTACTCATTGGTTTCTGTATTTTGCGTCAATCCATATATTTTAAGTCCATATATTTTAAGTTTACCACCCCAATGTATACACTGCACATGGTTTTTAAACTTGGTAATGTAATGAATGAATGAATTAATTAATTAATTAGTTCAATAAACCAACCAACTGTTTTAGATAAATTATACAAATGACGAATTAACTTACTTCTTTCAAAAAATCAAAATTATTTTCCTTTGTACTAGATAAGGTCTTGAGTGCAACAGTACTGGATGATTCACGTGATCTATTTTTATCACGATCAATTTTTTTTATGCCATCCAACCAAGTTGCAGAATATACAGAGCTAAATCCACCTTTGCCAATTTCTTTAACATCAGACAATCTATCAAATGGAATCCATTCGATTGCATCTTCGTATTTCTCGGCTCTAAGTTGAAATTCTCTGATACAATCATCAACATCTTTGTTTCTACTTGTCCATCCATGTGCAGTGATGTCAGGATCACATGTCAGGCACCACGCTGGTTGAGTGTTATTTTCTTTACAAATTTCACATTTGCCAAATCAGAATTCCTTTGTAATAATATAATTATTATTATTATTTATTTTAAAATCTATTGTAACTTTGAAAATTATACTCACCGACTAAATTAATGAATGAATGAATGAAATGATAATTAATTGTAAATAAGTATTTAGTTTATTAATAAGTATTTATTTATGTTTATGTTTTTAATTCCACTGATTAACCTTAACAAATCTTCTTTATACTCACATACTATTTGAAAGTAAATAATTATAAATAGGTATTTATTTATGTTTATATTTTTAATTCTACCAATTAATATTAATAAATCTTACTTGCTATTTGAAGAGTAAATAATTGTAAATAAATATTTAGTTTATCAATAAGTATTTATAATATTTATGTTTATGTCTTTAATTCCACTGATTAAAGTTAATAAATCATCTTTTACTCACAAACTATTTGAATAATTAATTGTAATTAAGTATTTAGTATATCAATATATATTTATTTATGTTCATGTTTTTAACTCCACTGATTAACATTAATAAATCTTCTTTATACTCACACACTAAATTAATGAATGAATGAAATTATAATTAATTGTAAATAAGTATTTAGTTTATCAATAAGTATTTATTTATGTTCATGTTTTTAATTCCACTGACAAATCTTCTTTATACGCACCGACTAATTAATGAATGAATAAAATAATAATAATTAATTATAAATAAGTATTTAGTTTATCAATAAGTATTTATTTATGTCCATGTTTTTAATTCTACTGATAAATCTTCTTTATACTCACCAACTAATTAATGAATGAATGAAATAATAATTAATTATAAATAAGCATTTATTTATGTTCATGTTTTTAATTCCACTGATTAACGTTAATAAACCATCCATCTTTATACTCACAGACTAATTAATGAATGAATAAAATAATAATTAATTGTAAATAAGTACGTATTTGGTTTATCAATAAGGTACGTATTTGGTTTATCAATAAGTATTTATTTATGTTCATGTTTTTAATTCCACTGATTAAAGTTAATAAATCACCTTTATACTCACGGGCTAAATTGACAATTAACACAAACAGATAAAAATATTATAAACTTGAATTGCAGATTTCAATATGTATTAATAATTTCTTATTACTTACTCCCTGATAATTAAAATTGTATAAGTGATGTTTAAAATATATAAAAAACAATTAAGAATTAACTTACTTATTAATCCATTCATAATATTTATCCTTATTTTTTTTCACGCCAATTCCATCATAGTAACAAATGGCAGTTTTAAAGATTCCGTTAGAATTGCCCATTTCAGCTGATTTTAAGTAATGCTCAAATGCTTTGTGTTTATCTATTTTAACTCCTATCCCATGATAATAACAAAAGCCAACTTGAAATATTCCATTAGAATTATTCAGTTCTGCTGATTTTTGATAGTGTGCTAATGCCCAATACAAATTCTTTTCAATGCCAATTCCATGTTCATAACAATAACCAAGCATAAATATTCCCTTAGAATCTTTCTTATCTGCCAATTTTTCATAATCAGTAAAACTCAAATGATCTAATTTGCTAGTAATTTCTTCTGACATTTTTTCTATATAAAAATGATACGAAAAAAAAATATGTTGAAAATATTAGAAAGAAATATTTGTTTTTTTTATTTAAATTGTGTCATCATGCTGAATGCAGAGTACGTAACAGTAATACTTTATTTTACAGTTGTACAACTAGTTATGCAGGGTTTTTTGGTTCATAATATAGTTGCAGATGAAACTAATTTTAAGTTTCACCAAGTTTCACCATGAAGTTTCTCATTGGCTGTTCTATTTAGTTTCACCTGTTTCACCTGCAACTCTAGTTCATAACGATAATTTTGAATTTTGATAATTCTTAAAAATCCGAATAAGATTTGTTAAGAAAAATGAACAAGTAATTAAAATATAAACTTTTATTTTATTTTAGAATCCAAATACAAAACTTAGTCATCATTTAATTTGATTCATTGAGTATGAAATATGAAATAGCTGGCCAATATGCCTCGGAAGAAAATCTATTTTTAAGCCCTTTATATAAAAAATACCATTTTGATTGTTCTCCTGTGTTTATAAAGGGTGTGAAAGGTTTTTTTCCTTACTAGGATTCTAAAAATTATTTCATTAGTATGTAATAATTATTAATAAAACCAACTCATTTATAATGTTTACCAATAATTGATCAATGCTAGGTAAGGAATCTTCAGTCAAATCTGAAGGTATTGAAAATACATTCGCTCTTCCAACATCAGGATCCTTTTAATTATATAATGCAGATAATACAATAATTGTTAAAATTCATTAGTTTTCTTTTGACAAATGTAAACGGTATATAAATAGTTAAAATACAGTAGCAATTAAAAAATTTTATAGCTCTCATTGTTAGAAAAAAAACCATATTACAATTGGGACTTATATAAATATCTATCAAATAGTACTAGAAGCCCAAGACAATAAGCAAAACGGGTCTTATTGATTAATAGTTTTTAATTATGATATTAGAAATTAGTTTTTACTTGATTCATATTAGTATGATTGTATTGCTAGCTCATTTGAATATCCTCCATTTCATCACATTCATTACATTTATCTTCCACTGTTAATTCATTTACTATATTACTAGTATTTTCTTGAACATTATTGGTGACTAATGATTAGTCCTAAAATTTTTAAGCTTTAAATATTTATATGTAACTTAATAAACCAGAATACTTAAATTTCATAGTTACCACTTCGTTAATACTTTGCAGAGAACTATCCTCAGTCAAGTTTGAGGAAACTTGTTCATTATTAACCTTTTAGTTAATATAATTGTTTAATTAATCAGTATTATTATTATGTTTGGTTGATTAGGGTTCATATACCTTATTAAATCGTTTATTTTTCCTAACTTTCTTTCTAGCTTTAAATGTCGTATTTATTTTGAACTGTTTCCTTTCGGAAGATTTACTTGTTTCTTTTGCCTCAAGCAATGAAGTTAAAGCTGCATCAAAATTCCGCTCATCATTTGCTTCATCAGAGTTAGAATATTCATCTGAAAGAGAGTCAGCACATTGTATCGATTCCTTTTGAATTTTAATTATTAAGAATATTTTCAATTATAATAGAAAAAAATGAATTTAGTGATCTCAAATCATAGAAAACTGTTCTAAGAATTTCAAACATTAGTGATATTCGAAGTTTTAATGCATACTTTTTTTTCTTTGAGGCTTGAAGGTATGGATATGGGATCGCTAGAATCATCTGCTTCAACATCAAAACTAGAACTTTGTGCGCCTTCTTGAATGGCTACTTCTGTTGATGAATTACTAGGTTTCTTTATAAGATTTTTGCCTTGTTAGTTTCTATATATGACATAAACTTAAAATATAATTGAAATTACCTCATCGTCATCGATCACAACTTCCTTTTCATTCTGTTCGATAACTTTTAAAATCTTTATGAAGTTTTTACTAGTAATGAGTATAAAATTTTTATGATTAAATTTGTTTTCTATTCATGCAAATTATTCATACATGATACAGTAGTAATTTTAATTAATTGTAATATATCTAAATTTTTTAATTTTGTAACTTCATAAAAAGTGTTTCTTCAAATTTGACAAAAGGTAGTTAACTACAAGTAATATAAATTTAAGTAACATTTATTTATAGATTTAATGTATCATTATATTGATATAAATAAATATATTAAACACGTGCAAAAATTTTTTTGGCTTTGATTTTTTTAAAACCGTTGTCTAGTATCCAAATTAGACAATTCTTAAATTAGGAAATATATAAATACGGTCAGACCTAGGTCAGACCCTTAACTGCAATCCCCTAAGTGTACGTTGTGAGAGGAAAAAATCGTTCAGGTCGAGGTCGAAGCAGTTCGGGTCGATCTAACCCAAATTGGTTGAAATCTGCCAAAACTACCGCTACCGCTACCATATCTGCCAGAAATAGCAGATATAGCAGATCTGCCAGATATAGCAGATTTGCCAGAAATAGCGATAGCAGAAATAGCAGTTATGGTCGTAACGGTAGAAAAATACGTAGTAAATTAGTATGGTAAAAAATGTATTTAAATGCAAATATTTCTCAGAAAATAAAGGATAACTCCCTTGAGTTGGAAGTTCCAAGTTAAAGAAATTAGAGTAGTTAACTTGTGATCCCCCCTCCGATAATTAAAATCTGTAATAACGATTGGAAATCGTGACCAAATCCCGTGATTCTGTATAAAGAAACTCGTGACGTAGTCTAGAGCTCAAATTGACTCTATTCTCGGACCAAATCAATCCACGCCTCAATCTAAGCCTGCCAAATAGGGTGTAGAGTAAAGATATTATTAAATTTAGTAGTAGTTGTGTTGGATTTTAGTATAGTAGTGACCCTGGTTAGCTTAGTTTTTTGTTGTCATACCGATTTTCCCTGCCACAACGTTCTTTAAAAAGCTTCCCTAAATGTATGTCTTCGTTTGGGTCCAACTAATAATATGCCTATAGATTTTTACCTCCCTAAATGCAATACCTCTTTAGGTGCACGTGTTGCTAAATTTTAACATAATGGTCCCGCAGCATTGCATTAAGAGAGGTCCGACTGTATCATTATATTTTTATTTTAAACCAAACAGTAGATAATTGTTTGATGAAGTTTAATTATCTTTTTAATAAATTCTTTTTTTGAAATAGCTTTATTGCTTGATTTAATTTAAATTTTTATTTTCATTGGTATGTAGTACTGTAAATAATTTTTATATTAATCAACTATATATTCTCTAATGTAGAAAAAATATATTGACTAATTGTAAAACACCAGAGAAAGGTATAGATAAGGCAATATAAAAAACTAGAACTTATTTCATTTTTAAATAGTTGATTAGTATTGATCAATCATAGAATTGTAGTACTGTACAACACTCATAGGTCAGGATCCAAGTAACGGATGGATTGTAACACATCAATAATAATCAATACTAAGTATTACTAAATATTACTAAGTAAAGTTACTATTTCCTGCATGAAGATGTCTTATGACAAGATCATGGCTCCATCAAGCAAAGCCCGAAGAAATATTCCTCGGGCGCCATTAACATCTCTGTCTATTTTTATGCCACAACTCTTGCATTTATATGTTTCTGATCCTCTAATATTCTGAATATTTCCACACCAACTACATGTCTTTGACGTGTAAGCTTCATTTTGAATTACCACATGAGTTCCTTTCATTTCTGCTTTTGAAATCAATCGTTGTCGAAATTTGTAATGCGACCAACAAAGCATCTTTCTAACTGTTTTCTTTGTTATTTTTCATGATTTCCTGTTCACCATGTCTGAAACCTCAAAAGGGGGGATAATGATCATGTCAACTCATCTGTTAAAAACTTGATTGTTTTTCGATGGAGTTCGTCCTGAAGTCTTCATTTGTTTTACGTATATACATAAGTTTACAATCACAATCTATTTTTTGCAATGGCTATTTGTTATGCTTTCTCTTTTTTTCAAAGTGAAACGGGCGTAAGTCACGTTTTCCGCTTTCTAATTTGTTGGATTTGCATCGTTTTGATAATAAAGTTGAAGGATTATGAAGATAAGTAGTATAAAAATGATTCCAGTCTTTCTTTGAAAAGTTTTGCGTACGAATAGTCATTATCTGTCGTAAATCTCTCTTAGATTTAAATGATAATGATGATTTTTTAGTTTCTTTTGAATTTTTTTGTATTATATTTTTTCTAGCTATTAATGCTTTATCAATACTCTTGTCGATCACATTTGCAGGTACTTTATCATGTAAACCTTTAAGACGTAATTCTAACTATACAACTGTTCGTAGAAATTTACGTTCTCCCCATACACATGATCTCTGTAATTTTTTATCTTTATCATTAAGATCTTTTCCTTCTTTTACATCTATGTATAATTTAAGTTTTTCATTGAGTGTATGAGGTTTTATCCATTCAAAATTTTTAGAACTGTTATAAAAATGGCGATTTTTGTTCCATCTAACAACAGTATTATAAGCGTATCTCATCAATCCAAGCCATCTCTTCAAGATCTTCTTCTGAGAATGATTCAGATACGTTTTGATTGATAACGTTCGATTCACAAACATTTCTCCTTTTTGTTTTTTTTTGGCTTCATGTTTTTATTATTTTTTTTCGTTTTCGATTCTCTTCAGCACATAACAATTGTTCTTCCTTATATTCAACAGATGAATTTGTTGATTGCAAGGATATCTTATGATAATTGTTGTTTGTTGGAACTTGACTTGTTGAAGAAAACCACGAATTTTTTAAGGTATAATGAGAACATAAATTCAATGAGGTCAAATGTGAATCTGTAAAGTCGGTCACGGTGGGTAACCACAATTTCTGAGACCATTCTTTTACTTGTTCGTTCCAGTAAGGTCTTAAGTCCGTTTCTTTTGAAGTTGATACCTGACCAGACATAATTGACGAGCCCATAATTCGGAAATCTGGATTTAAGGATCTGTTTCTGTCTTTCATGGTCTTCTTTCTGTTTGCTACTTGAGACACGTGTATATAGGAAACCTTTATTTTCAGTAACGGAGGTGGTTGAGGTATCATTTTGAGTAATCAACTCTGGTAAAAAAGAAGAAATATCATAGAGACGAGTCCCGGATGGAGACGTTATCACAGATATTTTTCCCTGTCTTAACCAACGTCTCAAAGTATCAGATGAAACCCCAAATTTCTTATGAGCAGATAAATACATAAGAAACATTCTGATTCTAAATACCATTATTTATAAGGATTTTGATTTTTGTTTATTAACATTAATATTAAGACCTAACGTTAATAAATTTGTTTCTTTTATCAATCTAATCTAATATGATAACGATACTAAGTTTTACTAAGCAATTTATTATTGTCCGGAGCGTAGCGACACTTACATATCTAGTTTGTATAGGTCTGCTGGTTCAAGAGTTATTGCTACCGCTAATAAAAAATTTTAATGTTTTCTATCATTCATCAGTTTAGCTTTTTTATTTAATATAAATACATAATCCTTAGAAAATAAAAAACATTATTATTTATTGATAAGCATTACTAATTAAAAATTTTATTTTAAGGAAAACTTTCAATATATGAATAATTTGCATGAATAGAAACCAAGCAAATTTTTGAAACAAATCTTTAAAAGCTCTTTTCTAATTCTTTTAAACTTTCATCGGATAGCTTATAATAGTCGCCAAGTGCAACCCAGCAATTCTAAAAGATTAGTATGAATTCATAATAATAATTGCTAGTTTTCACTTGGATTGTTGTAATTTTTTCTCAAGTACTATTATAAGAAATTTCAGCGCGGTTTACAGATGAAGGAAATTTTTGGTAGATTTCAATACATCATATGATTCTCATTTTCATTGTTGCTTTGAAAATAATGCGATCAGATACTGTTAAACCTTTTATTGTTGTTATTTTTATTGTTTCTTGTTTTTATTAACGCGGATGATCCAAAAAAATTTAAACTTGTAGTTCTTTTTACAAGTTATTCAATAGTATTTAGTTATATAATAGAATTCAATTATAATTTTTTGTTGTCAAAAAGATCATAAGGTCATAAAAATCATATAATTCATATAGGCCTTTTAAAATTATCGGAGATATAGAGGTGAGAACTATAAACTATTAATTATAAATAAACTAACCCTAAACGTTGACCTAAAAAACAACCAAAGAACGACGAAAAAGCTGGCAAAAAAATAACCAAAAAAGTGAGAAATTGAGTTTTACATCACAGCCTGCTGTGTTTAATTTGCCTATTTTATGTTATAAGGCTCATTAATAATTCAAGATTTAATGATTCAAAATTCAATGATTCAAAATCTAAGTTAGCTAGCTTTCCGGAAGACTGACCACCATTGATCAGTGTAAGGGGATTTTCTATATTTTCCGTTGACAGCATTCCCATTAGCACAGAATCAACTAATTTTTCAGTTGACTTCTCACCATCTATCATTTCAGAAGGACTTTCTAATTTTTTTGTTGTGTGTTCTTCATATGTTATTGCAGAAGGATTTTCAAATTTTTCTGTTGACTCCTCTGCATACATAGAAGGATTTTCTAAATT
>CAJVPZ010001598.1:0-14099 GCA_910592135.1 Racocetra fulgida | reverse complement strand
ACTCGAATGACGACGAACTTGTAAACCAATCGTCACTCAAGTGATGTAAAAAATAGAAATTACACGTCAAGTCTCACGTCACCTAATGAGCAGACTATAAACATCTTATCTTTGACGAGGCAAATGCAAAATGCTCGTCACTTGAATGACGACATGAACTCAAATTTGTCGTCACTTGAATGACGACGTGAACTCAAATTTGTCGTCACTCTCATAAGTAGGTAACAATCTAACGTAAGTAGGTCGCAATATATATATATTGCGACCTACTACAGCCAGCCAAGAAATCTAGAGGAAATAAGTCTGGAGTAAGTTCTGGATCTCTGGAGGAGGCCAAGTGTTGCTAAGCAGGTCACATCTAGGCAAAACACAATGGTTTAATGGTTCGCTCTGACTGCAAGTGGATGTTTCAGCATTTGCAAGATACGCTGTGGTTGAGTTTACTTTTTGGTTAGAACACTATAGATTTAGATTTCTTCGTATGCTGATGTAGAAATGAAAGTCTGTTCTTATAATAAAATAAACAGGATTACCAATGGAAAAAAAAAATTTATTGTATGATGCAATATATTGCACCTCTATTATAACTATATAAAGATCATCAATTTCATATAATGAAAAATTTTTGTCAAAGCAAAAAATAAATTTTGATTAATGTTAGAATTAGAATTAAGAACTGTGTTAAAGCAGAAGTATAGGTTATATCAAAATTTTATAGAAAATTTTTTTTATTAGAACCCCAAAGGTGGCAAAAATACCATTCCTAATGAATTGTCAATACTGTTCCTGATAGAGTAGAAAAAAAATCTGATTTACATACTATTCCTAATAGAATTCTAAAAAAAGGCTATTCTACTATAATAAAAAAAAGTTAGGTTAGGGTTCATTTTTAGAACCCTATCAGGAACAGTATTCAAATAAATTTTTTTTTAACTTCATCAAAATCAGTATTGCCAATCCATCAGGAATAGTATTTTTGCCCAAAGGTGGTTTCATAGTAAAAATTTTTATATAACAGAAGAGGTGCAATATATTGCACATGCAATAAAATTTTAAACCCAAATATTTATATATAAAAAAATTTTAAGAATGTTAGTCGTGAAAATAATAGTAATTTTGTCTGCTGTGGGTTATTTCGAAATAAAATATCAAATCTAAACTTGATGTATATATAAAAATTTTTAGCGACTTGGGCAAATTAAATTTCCGACGCCATAACTATGTATATGTTTAATAAATCAAGTTTGCATCATAGAACGGCTTTAAAATTAACATTAACGTTTCAAAAAAATCAATACCAACTGGTCGATGGCACATTATATAATTTCTAAGTGAATTAAAATATTATCGTGATATGTTAACATGATAAAAACAATTTTCAATTATGGCCTTACAAAACTCACGTAATATAGATTGCATTTTACAAGAAGCAAACAATGATGTAAGTCACTGGCGTTAAATCTTACTATATATTGTATTTATATATTATATCGATATACCTTAATATATAATTATTTAACGTTAATGTTACAATATATAAAATTTAGGAATCTACAATATTTTCGAAAATATAAAACTTTTAGTGTACTCGAATCTTATACCGATCATACTGATAATATCGATCGATTTTCAATCAATCCAAACCGTTCATACACCTTTGCTGAGTTCTAATCCAAACCGGTCATGCGTTTCTTTTGTTGTTGCTGTACCATCGAGTTCAGCACACTTAATGTATTATTCAAGTGCAAAAAATATATATATGCATATGTGCGTGAAAAATGAATTTCATATCTTTCTGAACAGCACTTGAACAATATTTTTGATTGCATTATATTCGTGTATTACTCGTGTATAAGTTAGATCACATTAAACCTTAATTGAATGAACTAATTGAAAGAACTTACTGTAATCGACTTCCTAAACTTTCCGTTTCTGCTCGCAATTTGTCGAGTGGCACTTGAAACATTAAACGCGACTTAACTGTTAAGTCAAATTCACGTGCACGAAGTTGAATCACAACTACCCCAAGAGCACCTCCAAAAATTTTTCGGTAACAAATTCTTAAAAGTTTGTCAATATTAGGGTTAGCGTTTGTATTTGAGTTTGATGTTAAAAAAATATATAGTAAAATTGCTCAAGGAAAACTTTTTATTAGATGGTTTCTTATGCGGGTTTTTGAGTTATAGGTTGTTTTTAATTTTTCCGATCGTGTTACGTTACACCTGATCTTCAACCGTGATTGGCTTTTGGTCACGTTCTGAAAAATTTTTGGTGGTGTTCTTGGGGTAGTTTTGAATCACTGACTAGACCTGGAAAGTGAGGAAATGAGGCAAATGAAGGTATAATATTCTTATCAGTTTATTAAATTCAAGTTTGAAAAAGAATTATTTTTTTTGTATAGATATTTTATTCGAGTCTGTAAAAAAAAGAGGTAGACTAGTCATGTCAAAAAATTGGCATTAAAAATGTAATTTTGACTGTCCACACGCGTGTCTATATTTGTACTTTAGTGTAACAAAAGCATGCATATCACTCGTTTGTACAATATGATGATTATCATGTGCTTCGGACACAATTTGATTGATTAATTATCACGGGAAATCACGGGTAGATATAACAATTATAAATTGAAATAAACACAAAAACACATATATTTCGTTATTTTTTTTATATTTTTACTGTTTACTCTTTATCCTTTTCTTTATTATATATACAACATATTTTTTTAGATAGTTTTTATTTTTTGAAAAACACTATACTAGATCGCTCAATGTATACAACGTAGATTCCAGGCTTCATCGTTTTTGGTGCTTTAGAAATAAAGTAAGTATTTTTATTTCGAAGTTGTAAATCCGTCAGGCTCCTTTTTATCGTTAGAAACCAACTGGACGGATAACATGGACGGAACAATCCTGCCTGTGTGGATGTGAACATTTTCATAAGAAACCACGACCGTCAAGGTAGTGTTATTTCTGAAAATGTTTCTAAGCGAAGGGGTGGCTAGGGGTAATTTTACACTTAGTCGAGGTTTTGGGGGCCACCAGGTAGGACTCCGGAGGAAGTGGTTATCAAGAAGGTTGGTCCTAACACATAATCGGTAGTTTGATGTGTTTCTGAAATAAGATCTACTATTTCTGCAAAAAGGAGAGATAGTTACGTTTCTTACTTCATAAAAGAAGCTTTGTATACTGAAAATTAAAAATATTTATTTAATAATTATTATTAACAATTTTTTTATTATTAATTAGTGTCGAAAGTCTTTGAAGCATTATTATTTTTTTAAAAAGTTTTTTTTTTTTTGTTAATATAGATAGATTTTTTAATAAAAATAGTTATTTTCATTAATAAAAAAATGTAAAGTGTAAAAAAATAAAACAATAAAAAATCAATCAATTAAAATTGTATTATGGTGTATAAGTATTCGATCTTGTTATATAAAATTAATTCGACACATTACTGCATTAAAAATTTTTATCACAAAAAAGGGATCCCGTAATCAAATCCTTATGACTTAGATTCTGAGACGCCAGGTCTTTTAAAAACTCGAGACGTTTCAGGCTGAACAGTTAACCTTATAATAAACCTGAATTGGATTCTCAACTTTCTCAAGGAAAATTTACAACCTGAGATTTTGTAAAGAAATGTCAAACACGTAAAGCCTAACGGTATAAATAATATAAATCGTTTTCATATTTGATTTATCTGACTGTTTATGATTTTATAAAACATTTGAAAGATCTATTGTTGAGCATCTCAAACTTAGAGAAACAGTAACTGAACAAAGCAAGGACTTAAAAGCGACTGTCCGGTTTATAGAAGCGAGTCATTGTAAAAAATTGAAATGTATAATTTTTTATTTACTGAAATTCAGTTTACTTATCGGTTTCTTCCATTTTATAGGATTTATACATTTCTTTGAAAATTCAGAAACAAATACTAATGAAAATTAGTAATACAATTAGAATAGGTAATATTATTGATTTAAATTAAAAACTGACTATATGAACTAGAATTTTCTCGTTAACGAGTTGGCTGCTATAAATAGGAGCGAAACTATAAATCATTGGTAGACAGAGACCCCAAACTTCAGAATCAAATGAATATTTCATAGCATTTTAATGGTAACGTATCAAGATTGGAGAACTTAAGAGCCCAAGGAACTGAAGGTTAATTTAAAATCTTGATTATAGAATTATAGCGGTTTAATTTGCATGTTTTTGGCCAAATTTTAACCTTAAATTTAACTTAAACAAATGTTTATAATAATAGGCTTCTATTATCGCTAGAAGATTGCGAAAGTAGTAGATATTCCTGATTCCAAAGTTGTAAGTCACGTCATTTCACAATATTTTTGGAGTAAGTGTTGCTTGATCAATTTGTTAGGGCGTACAGGTCAATAATTCAAATTAAAAATTTAATTAATTGTGAAATTTTAGAGTCGTGCAAAAATTCAAGAATTTAATTAATCGATTTTTATTACAAGAACACTGATTATCGATACGTAATGTTTCAATTCATCAGGGGCTAAACTCGCCATTGTGAAACTTAAATATTCACTTCCAGCTTTTCGCTCTGCAGCACTCAAATAGTAAAAAAAAATATATTTAAAATTCCGAAAAAGTTTAATTTTAGTGATTTGTTAAAATTTACATATATAAACCCCTGTATAAAACATGTTCTGTGACTAATATTAATTTAGTAATTAGAATTAGATTTAAAATACTAATACTTTGTATATTAATATTTTTATTCACCCCAATTAATAAAAAATACAAAAATCCATAAATACCAATTTATTATATAAAATTTTTAACATGTAACCAATTTAAATTTTGTTAAATCTTAAATAGCCATTGTGGCGAATTTATAAAATTAAAGAAGTGCGTCAATTACTATTTGTTTTTGACATTTCTTATTATAGATAACGTCTAACCCAGAAAGATGGGTTAGATGTTATCTACATGATTTTACAATAAGAAATGTTAAAAAACAAATATATAGTAAGTGACGCATTTTATAATTTAGTCAAATGCTCTAATTTCATAAATTCGCCGTGATGCGTCTTTTATAATGTAATAAATCATTATGTAAATTATTAAATTAGTGAATTAATATATCTAGTACAATCACATTCTCTATATCACAACGCATATTAATTTACATAATCGGACTTTATATATAAGTATATATAGAAAAAAAACTCTATATAAATACAATCATCCGATTTAATTAAATTAATAAGGGTGAATCAATAACAGAATACCCTGTAGCAACTCCTCCCTCATTTGTTTCTCTACCTTTAGTTCTCAACAAATGTCCACCTATCTCATTAACCACTACGTCCTCATCTCCGTTATTACCTCCTATGAAGACACCGTAAATACCCAACTCTGAAATCATTTCACCTTGAATGACTTTACCTTCTCTTATAATAATATTCTTCATCATTGGTGGTTGTATTAAATCCATTAATATATATGAAGATCGTTCTAACGGAGTTATATTTCTAAGTAATTGAGGAATATCTTTTGTATATATATTGTTTCCTGTTTAATTTTTATTATATATCAATACCATAAAAGTATTATTATATATTAAATATTAAATATTTAATATTATAAATTTAAATGAATTAATAAGTAAAACACGTAAAGTAAATAAGTTACCTCCGCCTTCACGTTGTGGTTTCATCACAAATCGCTCAGGATGTTCCAAAGCAAGTTTCGCAGCTGCTTCGCCTTCAGGACTAGAGTCTAGTGGATACAGACCCGCGAAGCATGATCGTAATTTAGTTATATCTGACGGGTTAGATATGTATCTGTAAAAAATGTTTGATCGAATAAATATATTTCGATGATGTTTAAGCAGTGCTGACAATGAGTAGTAATATTTTATAAATCTTACTTTTCAAGAACACCAGGAACAGCCAATACTTGTTGCATCTTTTTTACACCAACAAGTTGATAAGCAACAGTAGGACATTTGATTGCTTTTGAACGCTCAATTAATAGTCTTGCAGCCCATTCCTGGATTCACATAAAAAATTGTGAATAATTTATATGCATGTTATTGATGCTTGTTCCAGATAAGATCATTATTACCTTTTCAGTTGGATAATCTTTGGGACTATATCCGGAACGAAAATATGCTACAGAGATTTCTTTATTATCGCTAATTAAATACGAAAAATTAGGAATCTGCCAAAATTGAATAATCAACTCCTTGGTTTTATATTCAGGACTTACATAATTAATGCTTTAGTATCTTTGTCTAATTGTCCATCTCGTTGGATTTCAAAGAGAGTTTTACGAATGAGATGTATCTTATGGCTTTTTTTTTAAAAATATATATTACACATATAAGAAAATAATTCATGATTGAAAATAAAATAAACCTATTAATTACTTGTTCATCAGTATATACTCAATCCATCGTTGATCGAAAGCATTTCGCTCTGCAGGTTGAACAACCATCAACACTACAGCGCTATAATTGATATGCGAGATTTTGTTAATAATAAAATTTCTTAAGCAAATTTAAAAGATTACATAAATCTAATAAAAATATTACTTTTTAGAGCCATAAAGCTGATGGGCCTTTGCAATACCTTTCGGTAAATTGGTCATTGACTCATTTGTTGGAAGTGCATCAATTTTAAGTGCTGATGACACGTCAAAATAATTTGTTGATTCCAAAAGATACCTAAAATAACAGGATATTCAGGTAAAGCAAAAAAATTATTAAATAATATTATTTGCTTTATCTATCTAGATTAGTGTTATGGAACTAAACCAAAACTTTTACTCTAATAAAATTTATTTTCTCGGAAGAGACATTTCGGATTCGAAAGCCGCAACACTAAACTTAATCATAAATAACCATTCATTTGATACCTGTAATGGTATAACATACTTATGCAATTCACTAGTCAACGCTGATAAACTAGAAAATGAAGATGAAATTGTATTGAATTCAACTTGTTGAATGTGCGCATCGGTAGAATTTGGAGTCATATGTAGTATGTAATCTGATCTATGTAATCCTAAAGAAATTTGCTAAATACATATATTATAATTAGCATAGAGCCTTGATATTTTTTTTTTATAAAACGTTGAAATAGTGATGGTATTCTACCTGTGTAATTCCTTCTTTTATAACGGTGAGATATATGTTGTAAAGCTTTTCGTTGAAATCATCAACATTTATTAAGCTACAAATTAAATAAATTGAGTGGATATCAATTCAATGAACAATATCTTAATATAATATTCAATAATGTATACTCACTCCCCAATAACTTTTTCAATAAGTTTATGATCCCTTGACAATTTATGAAATAGCAAGTTAAAAATCGGTTGCAGCTCTAATGCAAACTCAAATTCTTTCTTAGGAAACGGTGAAGGAAACAAAGAAATTGGGGCATGGACAGTTGTCGAAGAGTGGTTAGAATTTGAGCGAACAACTAGACCATGAGATAATGCCCAATCTGTTGCTTGTTCTTTGAGACTTTCGAGATTTGTAGGAGAAATTTCGAGATACTCGATATTTTTCATGTTTTAACGTTAAAAGATTAAAATTATTATTATTTTTTTTTTTTTAAGGATTAAAATTATTTTTACACGACTTGTCCTTTAATAATTTGGGTAAAACAATCTGATCTAAGCCTTTTATAGTCACGGAATTTGCTAGAATATAAATTGTTTACAAATCAAAAAAAAAATCATCGATTGGTAAGCATTCTTCCCATAAGGAATTTTATTGATACGTAACAATAGAGTTTAGATTATTAATAGTTATGATTCGCGTAGAAACTCGGAATTACTTTTGGTGAAACGTGAGTGTAACATGGATGGTTAATAAATAACCTGTATGTTTATGTTGATACAAGCGTTTTTCCTACAGAAAGAGTGTTATTTCGGTTTTTTTACTGAAGAAATATATGCTTGGGGTATTCAAATATGTAAAATTCGATATCGAAATGTATTAATTGATGTTCTGGTGGATGGTATCTAATTTAAAATGGTACATTCTATCACATACGTAACATTGCCGTAAATAATCAGAATTCTCAAAGGAAAATGATGATATGAATGATGTTAAGGACGAAATTATAAGAAGGGAAGTTTTAAGAAGAGTTAACCCAGTGATTATCTCGAATTATCACCCTCGATATAATCACATGGGAATCTTGATTGGCTATAAAATGTAAACAAATGTCAGATGATCCACGTTTGTTTACTTATTTGTTCATGTGATGCGGTATATATTATAGCTTCAGGAGAATTATACCGACACAACTTTGCACAGCAAAATGGCCGGCATTAAGCTAATCGACACAGCATGGCCGGTGTTAGAGTTAGGTTAGTATTAGGGTATGGACAGAATTAGTCACGTGCTTCTTTGTCGGTATAATCGGGTTATATATTTAGTATTAGAGGAGATAAAATTAACCGAAATGTTTTTTGGCCAATAAAAATTTTTATGTGATTATATCGAGGATATAATTCGTGATAATCACTGGGTTAACTCTTCTTAAAGTGTCCCTTATAAGAAAAGATGATGAGGAAAGGGTGAATGAGATTGTTACTAAATTTCTTGAACGGTTTATGGTCAATTTGTTAATAACTTGGGATTGAATGAGGAGCTAAAGAGAATAGAGTTGGTATCGTTGGGGAGAATACTTTTTTTTATTATGATAGAGACATATTCACGAGTAAAATCGATATTTTATAAAATTAGGTATAATTTTTCCAGATTAAAGCTTCAAAATCACATGAATCTTTTGCTGTCCTTGTTAAAACACATGAACTTTTAAAATTTTTTAACCGTCCCTACCGTTACCTACTTTTTTGATACACCTAAAATTTTACTTTTTATATCCATAATTACGTGATTATATCGCAGCCAGAGCAATTTTAGGGCACATTTAGGTTACATTTAGGTGTGAGCGCAGAAGTATCAAAAAAATTGAACCTAGCTGCACCAAAATTTCACGGAAGATCCTCGATTTTGATTGGCTATGAGCGACGATCAATAATTTAGGCCAAAATTACTCAAAATTTTACTAATGAAACCACAGCCGCACATTAAGTGAAAAATATTCCTGGGTCAATTTTATCATTGTGCGGGCCTATTTCTCTAAGAATTTCCATTTTGGGAATGAAAAAGTTAAGTTAATTCCGGCCAAAAATTATGTAAACAATCATGTAATGCGGGCCAAAATTTTGTAGATCACGGCCGTTAGCCAATCAAATCGAGGATCTTCCGTGAAATTTTGGTGCGGCAGCTAGGTTCAATATCAAAAATGGGGGTTTACCCCTGGCCGTAACGCTAACGCCCAATGGTCCCGTGACTTGGCTATGGGCGAAAAATAGAAAATTAAAATTATCTTGACAATTTCTTACGTAAAATAGGTCCTTTATCATCAGTTAAATTTTGTATAGTCTAAAATATAATTAATAAAAATACAAAATTAATTTTAATCAACTTTCTCGGTCTTATAACTATTTCCTTCGCCAAATAACATTCGATTATTCTCCCCTCTCGTTTTTAAATAACCTTCAAGGTTTTCCCCATCATATCCCATAGCTTCCAATTGTTTTTTTCCGATTAACAACCCTATAGGCACATTATCATTTTCATCTTCATCCCTCCTTTTACTATACCTATTGTTCTGAGATTGTTCTTGATCGTAAACAGCCGAAAATTTTTGGTCTTTTTGCATATAACGTCTGATTGATTGATCATAATCATTTCTATCTTCATCACTGCCTATATTCCCAGGATAATTATCATCATCAAAATCGTCATATGTAATTGTTTCTATGTTTTCATTTTCATTGTCAGGATATTCATCGCTATAAGAATATAAAGTACTGCCATCAGAATTATGATATGGATCGTCTATATGCTCATCTTCACCTTCGCACTCATAATTATTAATCAACGCAGCACGTTCTTCTAATGAAATGTCCCTAACTAGATATCCTTCACTATCTCTTCGAACAAATGGTCGGGAATATTTTTGATTACGAGAATTAGAATTATAATGATTATTATAATTATGCCATGGCTTTGGTGCCAAGTAAGAAGTAGTAATTGTTGGATCTTTTGGTGGCCATATAATTGTTGGGTCTAAAGAAAAGAAAAAGATTGTTGTAATTAAGAAAAATCAAAATTACTTTGATTAAAATTTAAGTAAACTTTAATATAAGTTCAACCCAGATCCATAATGAATATATTTAAATCTAATTTACACAAAAATTAATTATTTTTTATAAAATTAAATAAAAGAACATAAATTTCAATATTCTAAAATTCTATTCTGAACAATTAAACAATTCAATAATAATTATAAGAAGTACTAAACATATTCTCAGTTTGAAAACCAAGTTTTCGAAAAAATTAATAAACTGACCCTTATTTATATTTTTATTATGATTAACATTATTAAACTATGTAGTCCATATCCAAATCCGATTCGTCTGTTGTCGTACCTGCGTCTTTTGAAATTGGGAAAGATAACCCAGTACCCTTAATTTCTTGTGGCCAGCACCATAATAACGGATTATCACCAAGATTTGCTCGAATATTTTCTATAAATCCAATATCATACGGAAAAGTTACCTAATCAAAAATTTTTTTCAAACTTAGATAAGAATTAAATACACATAAATTTACAAAATTTTGAATAATTCATATTTTGTTTGACTAACCTCTTTAATTTTACCCCTTCGAACCATTGTAGCAA
This sequence comes from Racocetra fulgida, assembly GCA_910592135.1. NCBI lineage: Eukaryota > Fungi > Glomeromycota > Glomeromycetes > Diversisporales > Gigasporaceae > Racocetra > Racocetra fulgida. The sequence continues at coordinate 3,349 of CAJVPZ010001598.1, read as the reverse complement.
CTTTATCCTTTTCCCAATTTTCTATCGTCGTGGTATTGGTCCACATACAATAAAAATGATACATGCTTAACATCCCAACAGAAAAAAATACAGGTAATACAGCAGCATAATTTAGAATTAAAAAGATAATTTCTACTGTTGATGATTCTTCATCAATCTAAATAACGGAATTAAATTAATGAAAAAGATTCAAATAAGCCATAAATTCGTGTAGTAATAATATTTCATTAATATTATATTAACACACATATATATACCCTAACATAAGATATATCTTCAATTAATCGCATTGTTCGTCTGATCATTAATATAATATGATAAAGGCACGCTACGTCAACCCAGAAAACAAAGCGGATAAAGTGGCCATAATTAAAGTATCCTACACAATTATTAGTCCAAGGACCTATAAAAAACAAGAATTAAATTCAACTTAAGTGATTGAACTGAAACCAAGAATTAAAGTATACAGAACAACGTAATGTATATCACTCACAATGATGATCCATTTTTAATACACATCTGAAAGATTTTAATATTATTAATAATAAAATAATAATTAATTAATGGTAAGTGAATAAAACGAATACCTTTTGCAAGTTCGACAATGGTGTGATCGAGGCGGTTTATAAGATGCACATGTCCTGCAATACCGAGGAGAATGAGTGGTTCGTTTTATTTCTAAATCCTGATTTTCCTTGGGATGCTATTCGCATTGAAATAATAAGATTCTACCATCACTCTGTCAGTAATAAACAAAATATAAATGGAGTTAGTATAAAACTAACCCAATCTTTTGGCACTCTTCCTGGATCAGTCGTGCAGGTCAAATAGTAATTCCAGTAGATTAATATCACAAAGATGTTGAATGGTATTAAGACTACTAAACAATGTACGTTGAGTCCTCCCAAAAAATCCCAAAAAATAAATATTTGACTAGTATATGCCAAAAAACCGATAAGTACAGAAACGCTGATTATGAAAAGACGGCCGGTGTTAACCATTTTGATATTGTAAAAGGTTAATATAATCTGAATTGAATTTCTACACCGAAATTTTTTATATACATGTTCGAAAACAAATTTGAAACTATATAATTCAATTTTTGTACTATATAGTACACTTATATGCTAGGTTTGTTTAACACGTGCCGGTCCACATGTTATCTTTCATATTTCTAGATAAGTCTAATAATTTTAATTATGTAAAAGATTATCGTCCGGAGACTCCACTAACATCGACGGATTTTCATTGATCTATACCGATCGAATAACGATTAACGATTAAAGCATATTTTAAATATATTTTAAAGGATCATTCTGGTGAAATATATCTTAATTTAGCACCTCTAAGATGATCGACTTTTAAAATAGTATTCCGCAGGGAATCATTTAATTATAAGCTATTTACTATTAATACTTCCGAGTTAGCTTTTTTAATATTTTTTGGACAAAAAAGCTTATAAATTTTTTATAATTAATAAAAATTAAAAGCTGGCGGGTCATGAGAAACAATTATTTAACTTTAACTTTGTACGTATGGCCTTAGGCATAACCAATTTCATTCCGAAAAATTGCAAACTATTTGGGATGTCCCAAATTACATGACAAATAATTTCACTGCCATACGTATTGTTGTTGCCAAAACAGTGTGATACAATTTTTACATAGTTTGGGACGTCCCAAATAGTTTAGTTAATATCGCTATTTCTGACTTAATTTGATTGGCTAACTTGTACAGTACTTTAGTGCTTTATATTATGCATGGGGACCATGCTAAATTGGTTAACCCGGGTCTAACCTTAATTTAATTGGTTAACATTTAAGTAGATAATCATTCAACGATTAATTGTTATTGCTTCGAAAGTTTTAAATCTAACCTAACCAACTTGAACAACTTTTCGATTAACAATTTCGATTCGTATCACTAATAATACTTCCTTTTTAAAACATGGGAAAATTGAAAAAAAAACATGTTCAGGCTTTACAAAATACATCTCAAAGTAAACGATATTTTTTCTTGTATATTGTGAGTAGGGATAGGAATCGATTTAGTCGACTAAAAAATTTATATGTAAATTACTATGTTTAATCGATTTAATCGACTAAATCATATAGCCGATTCCTATCCCTAATTGTGAACGCAAATTGAGTCTCCATTTAACGTCATCCTCCTTTTGAATTAAAAAAAAATATTAACTCTGAATCTAAATTGAATTTCAAGCGTTTTAATATTCACATATAAAATCAATCTTATGTTTATTGACTTTTTACTTTTATAGCTTTAAAAAAAAGAAACCCGCAACGTCCTGCGACAATTCCAACGGATATTTACATTTCTCGTTCTTCAAATTTTAAAGGACAATTACAGCGGGCAAAAAAGCTCTTAATGAAAGATGGGTAACTACAAACGAGATTTTCTCAGATATCAAAATCAACTACTATAACTCAATTTTAGCCATCCCTCAATAACAATCCATGGCTTAGGAGCTGCGATTCAAAAATCGATTAATCTAGTGTTAGCTTTGAAAGACTTAACTCATAATCAAATTGTTTACAAAGCTACCACTGATACAGTTGAACTAATTGATGATATTATTCCTGAAGACGATGTAAGGATTTTTTTTTTGAATCTGATTGATTTATTCGTAGTATTTAACAATGTTCTTTCCTTGTATATAGGATAAGGACTTAGAGGTTCAAACTAGAAACAACTCTAGTATACATATCCAAGTATGGCTTAAGGAGGGTATCGAAAAATTTGTGGTAAACAAAAATGAGTTATTTAAAATGACAACATAATAAATCACATTGATTTATTCATACTTTTCAAAGAAATTATTATGAACCATACTAATTCACATAATAATAAGAGATAATATATACTTTAAACTAATAAAATAGGACAGAATACAAAAAAAACCGATAAACAAGATTGTATGTACTAAGTGAATAATTAAACCTCATAATAATTGGGTTGCCGTTAATAGGAATCAAGCAGATAAATATCTTAAAAAAAATTGATGTTTTAATTTTCACTGCTCATATTTGATAAATTTCGAAACTACTCTCATGATTGAATAGTCAAAGAAAGCTTAAGATCTAAGCTTTCTTTTGATTATTAAATTATGAGAATAGCTTTTAAATTTATCGATATATAAGGAGTAAAAGTTTAGATATTAATTTTATTGATGGTAGTCTAATTTGTTATTTTATAGTAGCAAATTATAGCCAAAAATTAACATTATTAATTTAATTTTTATAATATATAATTTGTTTTAGGCAATTTCTATTTGTACACGGGTGTTTATACACGGGCAATATAAAACCCAACCGATATCTCAAAATTTTGA
>CAJVPZ010001597.1:0-14102 GCA_910592135.1 Racocetra fulgida | reverse complement strand
CCTAATCAAAGAAGAAATTTAGCCAAGATACTGAAGAGGCCACCAATACAAAAAGAAACAAATTTCCTTAAAGAACACCTCTATACGACCGCCGTCTGATGTTATGTAAGAATTCGTAATAATCCAGTACTAGCAGTATTGGATTCAGGTGTAGCAGTAAGCATAATATCAAAATGCTTATTAGATAAACTCGGGCTAAAGATAGATAATAAGTCTATCACGATGGTAGTAATGGCGATGAGAGTAAAGGCCAAGACACTAGGAAAAACTAAAGATGTTAGAATAATCATTTAGGATGTAATAATACTAGTGTTCCGCACGAACCGGACCGGGCGGATATTTTTAAAGATTCGGATCCGGTCCGGAAAACCAATTCGGATCTAAGTTAGGGTCCGAAACTGTATAACATGGGTCCGGGTCCGTCCGGGTCCGTAAATTTCAAAAGAGAATTGTGGCTGCGCAATCAACCACTTAAAGTAATAAGTGTAATGAAAGTACGAATCCAAATTTTTTATAAACGAATGCTACTAGAGAAAAGCTACTTCATGTTTCAAGTTTATTATTTAATAAGCTTGAAAGCCTGAAGTGGTTTTTCTTTGGCAACACTAGAGGCGCAGGCGAAACTGGAAGCATTGAACATAAAGTAATTATAACTAGTTATAACTTGCAGTTTTAAAATACGGCAAATCATATCTTGTGTATGCGCTATTATATTGTAATTATGGTCTATTGATATAGCCGTAGCTTAATTTCTTAACTAGTGAATAAGTGCTGCTTGCTAATAACCGTAACTACAACCTGCTGAATGCCGTTATAATTTATTGAGACTATTCGCCTGTAACACTCAAATGAAAATACGTAATTTATAAATAAATAAATTAATGCAATTAAAGTTTCGCAAATTCACGTTTTTATTACGTTACTACTAAATACAAATATATAAGAATCAATTATTATAATTTACAGACGTGAAAGATTCAAATCAGTTTACTTTTTTAATCTGGTGTGATCTTGTGAAAATCAGTAACAAGGTATACATGGTACAAATCGCTCTCGTTATAGTGAAGTGGCCCGCTCCATTAGTAAAAATTTTTTAAAAATTCTATCGAGAGAATTTTATATAGACTGGCTTTGAGCTTAACTTCACTATATCGAGATTTTAATTAGTCTTCACTATATCAAGAGTGACTTGTATATGGAATAGAAATTGAATAAACCTAAAAATGATCAAAAAATGAGAAAAAATACTCAATATTCAGTGGTTTTATGTGAAATTACTAAGAAATAAAATCAATTACAGTAAACCACAATAAGTGCACCCTCTATAAGTGCACACCTTCTCCAAATGCAAACTCAAATTCTGGTCCAAATATATGCATGACCTCCATAAATGCACTTTTTCTTATTGTTCTTTAAGTGCATGTTGTTAAAGCTCGGTCCCAAGAGTGTGCACTTATAGAGATTTCCTGTATAACATTATGCGAATCACGATTTACATGACAATATATAAACGTCAAGCGATGATGGCAAATAAGATGAAAAATGCATATAAAATAAAAAAAAATAATAATAGATGCTTACCCTATTACTATGTTTATAACATCAGTTACCTAAGATTTTAATTAAAAAAAAAAATCAAAACAAAAGAATTCGATAATTAATTTATTCAGTTAAGATACAAAAGCTTAAATTTTGCAGAGTTAGATATAAAATCAGAAATTTTGATCCGGATACTATATGTATATTTTAATCTTCTAGTTCTCTCCACCATGATCTCAAGCACATTGCTTTTCGTACGGTTTTTCCATCCAATCGATTTCGTTTGGCAGTTAACATATCACCACTAATGCTGAACGTTTGCTCACTTGGGACACTCGTGGCAGGTATTGAAAGGCAATCCCTAGCAAATTTAGCAAGATTTGGATAACTGCTTTCATTTACCCGCCACCATTCTAAAATATTGGTGTGCTCATCTACAAGTGGTATCATTAAATATATGTCAAGTTCATTTTGCCGTTCTGTACGTGTTCGTTTATAGATTCGTGATATAATACTTTGAGATGGTTTTGTGGTTGAGTTTGCTGCTTCCTGATTGGGAGGAGGCGCATATTGATCTTCGTATTTATCTTTAATACTTAAAATATAATAATATAAATTAGTATATTTATTATAAAGGTATTAAATTAATTTCAATACCAAATTTTAATAGCAGATACAGTGAAACCTCTATAAGTGTACCCGCCGTAAGTGCACACCCTCTCTAAATGTATACTCAAATTCTGGCCTAAATATATACATGACCTTTATAAATGCACTTTTCTTATTGTGCACGTTGTTAAAGCTTGGTCCCAAGGACTGCACTTATAGAGGTTTTGCTCTAAATACTATTAATTCCAAGCCTATCCACTTTAAGTAATCTTATTTTTTGAATATTATGTGTAAAGCTCTAAATTTAAATAATATTTCCACTAATCCTAATAACCTGACAATATACTAAACATCTTCGCTTTATCTGCACTATTACCTTTCCAACGTTATTACTTTTCTGATAGTATCGCTTTCCGGTTTAGGTCCGAATGATATAAGCTTACATATAGTTTATCTCTTGTGATAAGTTTTCCCACGGACATAATGTAAGAGCATTCTTGGATTAATTTCTAACGACATTTAAATCCGCAGTTGACTCATATATCTTTTTATCTATAAAAAGTTGCACCATGACTTCTTAATGCAGATGCATTATATGGTTCTATTTCCGATAATTTATTGAAATTTAAAGGGATTCTTCGTACTTATTCATAAATAGTAGGTTTTTTTTTTAAATCCATGCATTATTTCGATCAATTTTCTAATGATTTATTTAAACCTGTAAGAGATTTGTGATAGGATAGTCCACGTCTTTTAATGTCAATACATTGTTTGGATCACTTTCTGGTGGTTATCTAAATTCTCTATATTTTCACATTTTGCGATAAGTTGCTTCACGGTTAAAGATGGGCAAAGTGTATATTTTGCCAATCACCATGTAGTCACCATGCAAATTACCATGCGTATGATTACTTATTAACCATGCGCATAGTCATCTGCATGGTAACTGCACGGTGATTGGCAAAATATGCATTTTGCACATCTCTATTCACGGTTCTGCAATATTTTGTTCTATTAGTGATTCATTTTATTTATTCATCTTAATAGGTTGCACTATTATTTCTTAATGCAAGTACATTATCCTGATCAATTTGGAATGCTTTATTCGAATGATTTTCAGATCTACCTATTATACGTAAAGTTTCTTTCTTCGTGATTGCTTGGCAAAATGCATTTCCTCTTTATATTGCCATAGGCTTCTCCACGACTGCTTAGATAAGTGTATACTTCCAATGACATATGCTACGCATTATAACATCTCCGATCTACTAGCGTCCATGCATTATTCGGTTCAAATTCTAATGGACTGCTTAAATACGCAACGTGTTAGTTACTTACATCCCAGTGATTTTCATATTAAAACTCCAAGCTTCTTATTACGGTGAAACCTCTATAAGTGCATAACCTCTTTAAATGCATACCCAAATTCTAGCACAACATATATGATCTCTATAAATGCACTTTTTCTTATTATTTGTTAAATGCACGTTGTTAAAGCTCGGTCCCAAGAGTGTGCACTTTTAGAGGTTTTACTGTATTAGTATAGCTTTAGACGTATATATTCAATAAATATTTGATAATATCGGATATTCATTTAAATTTTTAATCGATATCCAGTTATTAAAAAAAAAAAACTGAAATAACTGGACTTAGACTAATCAGACCTCTAATCACACCTTTTACATTATAGATGAGTGCCGCCAAGAGAAAATGAGACCTTGAGTATTAAAGTTTATAACTTATCGGACTTAGTCTCTTGAAAGCGTCTAATCAGTGATAATATAAGATACAATTAATTTAATCACATAGCATATGTAGTTTGTCAGATTTTTCAAGGTTAAGTCCGATAAGTTATTAACTTAAATTCCTGAAGTTCCATTTTCCCTTGGCGGCACTCAAATTATAAATACTTACATATTTCTAATTTGATCTATAAGTTGAGATGGTCATCGAAGTCCTTCAAAGTATTGGATTTTAAACCGTGGATCTAGTATAACTGATGCAATATGCAATAAACTTGTTTTTTGGCAATATTCTAAAAGTTTATCAGATGCAGCTTCACACCCTTGCTTAAGCCATTCTGGCGTATTATTTTTTTTTATAGATTCTTCAAGCGATTCAAGCAATGAATGGTAGAGGGGGATGACCATTGACAATGTTGGATATTCCGACGACGACATAAATGTGGTCACTAAATCGAATTAAACTGAGGTGAATATTTTTTCTCTATAATGTTTATTTATATTCAGTCAAACCTCTCTAAGTGCATAGCCAAGGGTCGGCCAAAAAATCTTGCATTTAGAGAGGTATTGCATTTAGGAAGATAAAAATCTATAAGTGTTATATGAGTTTAGGCCAAATAAGGCCATGCATTTAGAGAGATCTTTCATAGACTATGCATTTAGGGAATATGCATTCAGGAAGGTCTGACTGTTATACTTTTTTTTTTTTTTTATAATTATATATATACTGAAAATTAGTGATCACAGTTAATCGACTTTAGTTAGTCGATATAATTATCAACTAAAGTCGATTAGTTGATTAATATATACTGACCGTCCTTAAAGGGTAATAAAACTTCAACAAGAAGTTCTATACTTTTCCACTCATTCTCAACCAAAATATATTGATGTAATTCTGTTTCAGAAAAAGACATAGCATTCAATACTGTACGCAGCTTCAATGCCTGTTCACACATATCAAAGGTGGAGTTCCACCGTGTTGCTACATCGAGAATTGGCTTTAACTCATTAGATAGCTTTAACGTTTTACAGCGTATTCGTGATCCTCTGATGCTTTTTATTAATCCACGCAACTAAAATAATATAAAAAAACTATAAATATATAGCCTCACAGGATCCTACTCAGAGTAGGCGCAAAAACGTTTAATGTATATTAACATAACCAGGTGCTTAACCCATTTTTGAATAACGGATAACATAATAAATAATGTAATACAAGTTACATAAAACATTAAAATTTAGTATAATAACCTTTTCTACCTCATTTCCTACAACTTTTAAAATACGCTGGACAGCAAGATTTAAGATATGATCGAAACACCGTATTGATTGTTGCGTACTATCGAACCTAAAACCAGTCATTAGTATAGAACGAGAAAATTCGCGCAAAAATTTTATATTGGCAGATGCATTATCACAGGTTATTGACATTAATTTCGAAAGTATTACATTTTTTTGAAGACAGTCTTCCATAGCCTTTGCAATTTCAATACCCGTATGTAAATCCTCCATAAAAATAAAATCAAGTAGAACATGTTTTATTTTCCATGATTGATCTAGATAATGGATCGTGACAGCCATAAATGACTTATCATTATTAGAAGTTGTCCAAATATCAGTCGTAATAACTATACGTCCAGGAACTTCCTGTAGTTTTTTTTGAAGTCGTTCGCGCTCTCCTTCAAAATTGTTCGTAACATGCCGTTTTATGAGGTCTGCAGAAGGTACTAAAAAAAATTTTAAGTATTTATATTTTACTATAACATTGCTAATATATTAAATATACTATTTTTACCAACTGCACTAGGTTCTAAGTAAGTAAATATAGACTTAAGTTCATCGTCTTCAATAATTTGAAATGGTCGATTACGTTTTACGATCCACCTTTTTACCATGTCAGTAAATTTTTGTTGGTTGAAGGCTTCACGCTGACGGGCTTTATTATTTAACATTTCCAAGACACTAACACCCCTCTTTACATTTGATTCATCTAGTTCAGGCACTTTGCCTTTATGTCTCTTGAGATGTCTTAGAAGATTTGACGTCGTCCCATCATTATAGGTCAGAGTCTTGTTACAAATACCACATGTAGCACTGCCTTTTGCCTTTCTAAAATACGCCCACACAATGAATCTATAAAATAAAAAAGTAGATAAATAAAAAGTCGATAAATAAAAAATGTTAAAGCAAAGCTTTGCATATATTACCCGTCATTTGTATAGGTTTCATTGCAAGTTGAAGGTCCCGCCTGGGATAATGATTCATTTGAGAAAGATTTGTCTTGATGTGGGCCACCTTGGTATGATTCATTAGATTGTGATTTATCTTGGTATGAATTACTTTGATATGATTCATCTTGGCACGTTTCATCTTGATTCAGGTAAGATTCTTTTTGGCACGATTCGTCTTGGTTTAGGTAAGATTCATCCGGATGCAAATCATCCGAGTAAAATTCACCATGGTACAAGAATGGTGGTCCACTCTCTTCAAATTCATCTTGAGAATGTGACTTGGTTGACATTAGAGTTTAAGCAAAAAACTTTAATAAAAATAGCTACTTTCTAAATCGTATTCTTTAATATAAGCTGTAATAAAGAAAAAATCCCACCATAACAAGATCAACAAGGGCCGACCAGAAGATAGATTAATAAAAAAAAATCTTTTTTTTTTCTAAATGCAAGTGTATGTGTATATATATATGTGTTTTTTTTTTTTTAAGTGCGGCTTTTTTTTTAAGTGCAGTTTTCCTTTTTTTTTTTTTAAGTGCGGCTTATTTTTTTTAAGTGCAGCTTTCCTTTTTTTTTCTAGAAAAAAAAACCATAACGGTGATATAGTAAGAAATAGTTTTTTTTTTTAATGCATGCTTTTTCTCAGGCTTTTTCTCTCGAACTTTTTCTTATGCTTTTTCTCATGCTTTTCTAAAAAGAAAACAAAAGTTTTAAAATGCAGGTTTAAGTGTAGGCTTTTACTAAATGCAGGATTTTATTAAATACAGATTTTAACCTTTTTTTTGATACCGTTATTATTAAATCACATTTATAGAAGGTAGAGATATGAACTATAATTTACAAATAATATAAATAAACTACAGTTTACTCTAAAACTGTAGTTAACTATAGTTTTAAAATAAACTACAGTTTATTTATTATAACTAATATATAGTTTATGCTTCACACCTCTAATAGAAGATCATTACGTATTGTTATTTTAGACCGAAATGCAAAAATGCCATCCTTTGTTGGGAGCCCTAATTTCACCTACCACTTCAGATTGGATAAACGAAAAAGTTACTCTGATTGGACAAGATAGACTATACAACTTTTCGCTGGCAATTAAATTGAAAAATCCGGTGTAATATAAAAATGATAGAAATTTTTCAAAAATCATCGGTAACCTGGAATTTCATTTATGAAACAACCCTTCGCGTCTTAATAAAAAAATTCCTTGCGAAGTTTTAGCAGTGTCTATATCTTATTTTACCCTTAATACTGGGACAAATAATATGTCTTATTTTAATATCTTTTTTTTTGCCTGTGTTTAAATCAGAATTTGTAATCAATTTCGCCCAATCTGTGACAGAATTTCTAAGCGTCCAATAGGAACTAGGGGGGAACTCAGTAAACCCTCCTTTGTTCTAAAAAAAAAAAAATCAGAAATCAGCCAATCAACGTATGGTGGACTGGACTGGGTATTACCCGGGCGGACCTACGTGTGGGTCCGAGTCCGTATCGTTCTTGATAAATCATGGGTCCGGGTCCGGTCCGGTCGACGGACCGGACCGGACCCAGATCTTTTGCGGAACACTAAATAATACCTACCACCCTACATGTGATTGAATCCTCAGATAATACCTTACTATTAGGAACAGATTGGTTCCAGAAAACGAAAGCTCGAATCCACTTTGATGAACGTAAGTTATACTTACAATATGCTGACAAATCAGCCAAAATTTTGATGTCTAATAGTAATACCGAAGGTCTTGTTCTACACGAAGACAATGATGATTATAGTGAAGGTGGTGATACTTTTGACGAATTCGACTATGAGGAGAAAGAATTCGACGAATTAATAGAAGAAAATCCTGAAAGTTGACTAATAAGTGAAGAAAACTCTGCATTATACCTCATTAATATAGAAGAGGTCCCTATAAAGAAAGATGGAAAAGAAGAAGACGAAGAAAAATCTGTAAAAGAATTAATCGGAGAAATGGTTAATAATGAAGAAATGAACCAACAAGAACAAATGCAAGCAAAAGAATTTCTACTTAAAGAGAAAACCTTGTTTGCTCAAGAGCTTGAAAATTTAGGCCATACTAAAGTTATCACCCATAGTATTAACACAGGTGATGCTAACCCAATTAAACAAACCTATTATAGGGCCGCTTATAAAGAAAACGAATTTATTAGAAAGGAGATCAATAAATTAAAGAAACAAGGACTTATTACAGAAATAAACAGTCCTTGGGCATCTCTGGTAGTAATAGTACCGAAGAAAAATAGAAAACTACGCTTTTGCATAGATTACCGAAAATTAAATTCGTTTACAAAAAAAGATGTATATTCTTTGCCACTTATCAATGACCTCCTAGACACATTTGGAATGGCAAAATGGTTTTCCACTCTAGATCTAATTAGTGGATATTGGCAAGTTGGAGTGAGTGAGAAAGATATAGAAAAATGACATTTATTACTAAATACGGTACTTACGTATTTAAAGTAATGCTGTTTGGCCTCTGCAACGCTCCGGGAACCTTTCAAAGGTTAATAGACCAAGTACTTGGAGACTGCATTGGAAGATTCGCCATAGTATACCTAGATAATATTATTATTTACTCGAGTTCTTTAGAGAAACATTTAGAACATTTAAAAATTATTTTCAAAAAATTGAGAAAAGCAGAGTTAAAATTGAATCCGGAAAAGTGTACCTTTTTTAAATCTGAAATTTATTATCTGGGACACATAATAAATAAGGAAGGGGTGAGACCTGATGAGTCTAAAACTGAAAAAGTGAAGAAATTTCTCATACCAACGAATATTCAACAATTGAGGGGATTTATAAGATTGGCATCCTATTACTGAAGATTCATCAAAGGATTCGCTACGATAGCCCAACCTTTACACAAGTTATTAGAGAAAGATGTTCCCTACAAATGGATAGAAGATCAGCAAGTTGTCTTCGAAACACTAAAAAGACATCTTATGATGGCCCCTATCCTAAGGTACCCGGATTTTAAGGAAATGTTTTATCTTTATACCGATGCTTCCGGCGTAAGATTGGGAGCTATCCTAGCTCAAAAGGATAAAAACCACAAGGAATATGTGGTAGCATATGCCAGTGGTGACTCTCGAAGACCGAACACAACTATTCAGCCCCAGAAGTTGAATGTTTGGCCGTCGTATAGGCTGTCAAATATTTTCATTATTACTTAGGGGCGAAGCATTTCACTCTAATTACAGACCACGCTGCCCTAAAATGGTTATATACCTCTGAACCAAAAGGGAAGAGAGCCTGGTGGATTCTAAGGCTACAACCATATGATTATAAGATTGTCTACAGAGCGGGACAAAAACATTCTAATGTAGATGCGTTATCTAGAATGTATTTGTAAAAAAAAAAAAAAAAGAATGATTCTTAATACTTAAGAGTTTAGTTTTTTACAGAGAGTGGCCAGGTTGGCAAAAAAGCCTATTGTCAAGAACCTGCAACACATGCGGTAGTAGAAGGCACTGCCAGAAGAGTGTTGAAACGTTATAGACTGATGCAAAAAGGCCCGCATCGAGAAGTCTACAACATTGTGAATATCTAGGGTATATTTATATTCATGTCGGTTTAGGGATGAAAAGATAGATAAGTAAGATTAAAAATCATTCTGAGTGAAAATTATCTTTAAAAACCATAAAGAATAATAGATAATAAGAAAGAAACGTACGGAAAATTTTAAAACCAGAATCAATTTCAAACCAAGAATTAAAAAAAAAAAAAAAAAAAAAAAAAAAAATTTAATAATATAGTTATCCAAATATTCCAAGCCGAAATCTGACGTTAAAAGTAATCTGGTCTAGGTAGTCGGTGTCCTAACATATCCTAACATATTTCAAGATGGACCCATTAAGATATCAATTGCTGAAAACATATCTACAAGTGCATACTTTACCAAGGAAATTAACTCCGCAGGAACGACGAAGCATCCAAGCGCAGAGCTAATTTTTTGTCGTAAAAAATGGTTTAATCTATAAAAAAAATAAACACCAAATTAATCACCTTTTGAGAGTAATTCAAAAATATGAAATTGAACCAATTTTATTTCTGGTTCATACTCACCCGTTGGGAGGACACTTAGGGATAGAAATAATGTTCAATAAAATCAGTAATAGGTATTACTGGCCCCAAATGTACGCCGATATTTGGAGGTTCGTCCATACCTGCGATGCATGTCAAAGAAGAGGAAAGAGTTTGATAAAACCTCCGCTACACCCAATTCTGATAGAAGCTTTATTCTACAAAATAGGGATAGACATAGTTGGAAAATTACCTGTAACTCCAAAGGGTAATAGGTATATTGTAGTCGCTACGGACTACATGACAAAATGGCCTGAAGCCAGAGTAATTAAGAATGCAAATGCTTAAGAAGTGGCTGACTTCATATACAAAGACATCGTTTGTCGCCATGGGTGTCCGCAATACTTACTTTCTGATAGAGGGACTCATTTCCGTAATGCTCTAATGGATGAATTTTTAAAGAAATTCACCATTAATTACCATTACTCTATGCCCTATCATCTACAAACAAATGGATTAGTGGAAAGATTCAATAAGACGTTGTGTGAATCTATATCCAAATTAGTCACAAACGTCAGAGAATGAGACTTACTTATATCTTCGGTACTCTTCACCTATAAAACTGCCAAGCAAAATACAATGAAAATAACTCCATTCTTCTTGGTATATAGAAGGGAAGCCTGATTTCCAATCCATCCTGACGAAAATGAAGAATTATTAGAAAAAACTTTCCTTCAAAGACTCTTCAAATTGATTAAAGTCATACCAGCAGTAAGAAGAGACGCCGTTAAACGAGTTGAAAAAGCACAAGAACAGGCAAAGAGAAGATATGATCGTGGTTTACCACCTATACAAGATTTAAAGAAAGGAGAGTTAGTATTAGTATACAAAGCCTCTCAACAACATTCAAAAAGTCATAAACTTCACCCGAAGTGGAAAGGGCCTTTTGTCGTCCATAAGGTACTCCAAAAAGGTGTATATAAGCTACGCACCATAGAAGGGAAAATAATAAAGACCCCTATAAATAGAAAGTTAATAAAACAATACTATTCTAGATAAGGAAAATTTAAAGAGGACAAAGAACGAAAAAGAACATGAATTAATTAAACTTACCATTTTATAGTAACAATAGTCATGACGTAATTGTCATAAGAAATAGACTTTAATATAATTTATTAAAATCTGTAACTACATTAAAAAGAAAATTAATAAAACAATAACATTTTAGATATTAAAAATTGAGCAAATTGCAAGCAATATAACACATCTAAAGATTGGGGCCAAACATGTAACCTCTAGAAGACTACACAAGGATGAACAAGTGGGAATAAGGAAGTCGATGATTGTAGTTCAACTTAAAGCTAAGAATTACAAATGATATAATGGAATAGATTTCTCTTAATCGATTAGTTAACATCCAAACAATTGGTCATGTGATACCGTCGTGAGTGCCCATTATCGAAGAAGAACAGCGAAGTTAGCCCTTTGCAAGCTAAACATAGCCCAAAATCAATAGATAACTTAGCTCCGCATAACAAATCGTACAGAAATATCAGTAAATCTACTATATAAGAAATAACTTGGAAATTTAAGCTCTTTGAGAGCACTAAGCAAGAAATATATTGAGATGTGTGGATAATAAAATAATATATGAATTTATATTACAATATATTTATATGTGCACTACTTGATATTGAAGGATGCAGATACGTAGAACCTTATAATTTGAAGATAAGATGTCGGGGTTAGAAGATAACACTAATCGAACATGGTGTTTAACAGGCCAAATAGTATTAAATTTGACGAAGAGGAATTTAGCCTTATACGATCTGGTTAGATGATATACGAAGAATTAATAGCGCTTTAGTTAATTATACACAATCCAAGATATCCTTACAGAATTTTGGCTGTAGTAATATTTTACAAGATGAGGGATTTGTAAAGTATACAATTCTACATCTCAGACCTAGGATTGTCTAAAAAGACAAATAAAGATGATCATGAAGAATTTAAATTATTATATGATCCTAGAAGAATCATATAAGACAGGAGAGTAATATACAGTATAAAGGTTATGGTTTAAAATTTTTTTTTTGTATACCATTTTATTAACATCTACTGTAACAAAAATTATTTATAAGCCTTTTAATATAGCAATATCATTTTGCTTAACACTATTATACTTCGTAAATTAATTTATACTAATTCAATAAGGCTTGGAATCAGAAAAACTTTATTTCTCTTTAAGAAAACCCGGAAGAAATTGTTCAAACTATTATCAACGAATTATATACTTACCACGTATTTCAAGTTAGAGGAAAATGGAGCAATGTTTAAAGGGAATATTATAACGGTTGAAATTAAGCTCTAAGTTTCTGCTCAGTTATTACGGAAACGAAAAGAAGGGCAGCCATTTTTGCTAGAAGCAAATGCGCAATCTCACCACAAGAATACAAAAGATGACATGTGATATACCGAACAGCCATCGATTCAAACTCTACCCGTTACAATTACATAAATTCTAATACTACTGTTACAATTCGTAACTTCAATTCTCAAGTGAAGGGAATAGTATAGCGTTTCGTCAGTAATATGAAAAGTTTGTCAGGTGCTGATCATAGGGCATATTTGAAGTTTTAAAAGCAACGGTGCTCTATGTTAAAACAATCGAGCCCTAAACCTAAGATTTCAGTTTGGAACATAAAAATGATGAAATCATAAATAGTATAAGATTTCCTTATATCAACAAGCTTTGACCTCAAGTAAAGGCTATCTGTACAAGTCATCAGTATGAAAGATATTGTAATTATAATCTATATATTACTATTATTATTATTTAAAGCTATAAGAAATTATACTATTAACTAATTTTATTACGAGTAATTATTTTTTTTTGTATAAGATTTTATATTATTTCAAAGAAAGCTAAAAGAATTTATTTATTTATTTAATAATATGTATAATAAGATTAAAACTAATATAATGAAATTAACAGAAATCTTCTTCGTCTAAAAGTTTCTTAAGAGCTTCATAATGAGCCCTTACCTCTATTTGACTATAATCTGTTTCTTTTCTTTTGAACCAAGGGATCTCAGATCTACTACTTCCTTCTGCTTCTTTAGTATTCATTTGGACTTCATCTTCTACATCTTCTATACTATTAGAATCTATATCTTGTTCTTGTTCTCATTTTCTATATACAACTTCATTTAAGTATTCAAGATTATCATTATTTTATACATTTTCTTCAGCTTCAAATTCAATTGATTTTTCTTCTATGTCTATTACATATTTATCCCACCCAATTGTTCGTATATTATCTTCATTGATAATACTATTTTTTTTTTCTTTATCTAGATTTTTTTTGATAGTATTAATTTCTTGTTTTTCCCAACCCAAAGTAGTATCACAAACTTCTCCCTAGCTACATTCACTTTCTTTATACATTTCACATTTTTCTCGAAGTTTATTATTTTCTTCTTCCACATTTTCAATCCACCAATCTCTCCTAAATTCTTAGTGTTAATATTTTAATTATAATAATTATATGTTAAACTTTTATTCTTACCATTGTAATTCATTTCTTAATTCTTTTTGTTCTTCTTTTACTATTACTATATCTTCTTCTAGTTCTTTTATTTTCTTTAATTTTACTTGCAAATTTTGTTTTCCTTTAGTTAATCCTACTCTTAATTCGTTAGTTGACTTTTCTAGTCTCCAATTTGTAGAATACCATTCTTTCTGTTCCTTTTGAAGTTTATCTCCTTCTTCTTTAGCTTCTTGATCTTTTTCATGTTGTTTTAATTGTTGTTTTAATTTTTGAAGTTCTTCTGTTTTTCTAGCTGATTCTTTTCTAAAATATCTAATGGTATTATATGTAGAATCTTCTATTTCTACTGCCTTATACTTATCCTTTTCTTCTATATATAACAA
>CAJVPZ010001596.1:0-14102 GCA_910592135.1 Racocetra fulgida | reverse complement strand
AAGAATAGAAAATAGATGGTTTAATAGTTTTAGAAAATTAATACAAAATAGTTGCAAACCCTTTTGGTATGGTTTGTATAACTAACCTGGTATTAGCCTTCTGATTATGAAACAAATTTTAAATTAGTGCGGCAGACCACTTCTGGGCACTCACAAGGTAGCCAGAGTATGTTGGGCCTAGATATTAAGCTCAACATTATGTAATCTATTTATATAATAATTTTAATAAAGGATTATTGACAAGGTTGCCAAAGATTAAAAAAATAAAAAAATAAATATATATATATATTTTTATATACTGAATAAGTTTACTTATAATACTGAAATACTAATCATTAGTAAAACTTTGAGTAATTTAGTATTTTGTATAATTTTTACTAATAAAATCATACAAATTACTAAATTACTCAAAATTTTACTAATTAATAGTGCTTTAGTATTATAAGTAAACTTGTTCAGTATACAAGAATATATGGGGCTTTTGCAGTAGAAAGGGCGGATACTCGAATATATATAATTTTGAGAAAATCGGATTTGAAATGTTGATCACGTGTAAACAAATCGAGACAAAAATAGGATATTCTTACTGTGGTACTAAAAATAGATTTGCGAATAATCGTCAAGAATTTGATCGCGTCTTTTTTCACGTCTTAAGAGGTACTTTGGGTTTTAACATTGCTGCATTACAGCATTAGAGATTGTATTTGGCGCGAATTGAGAACTGTTTTATTGATAAGTACTACTCTTTTCTAATTTATTTTATGTTATTTTATGTCAATTTCTTTTCCTATTAATACTTTTTTTTTCTATAGGCCTAGACTTTTTTGAAGCGCGAAATTAGCACATAGACTGGACACTAAAGATTAGATTGTACACGGGGTGGGAATTGAGAACTGGTAAAATGATAAATTTAAGTACTAGTTTCTTTACTACTGTATTATTTTATTTTTAATATATTTTTTTAACAGGCGTTAATAGTTTCTTTCTTTTGTAGGTTCGGTTTTGTTGAACAATATTAGACATTAAAGCTTGCACTTGGGCGGGAATTGAAACTAGTCTAATGATAAGTACTAGTTTCTCTTTTTTTTTCTTATTCTATTTTTAATTTCTTTTTTCCTTACAGGCGCTAATGATTTGTAGGTCCGGGCCTCATTAGAACACAAAACCAATACCGAACAATACTAGACACTGGATTTTGGACTTAGGCGAGGAATTGAAAACTGGTCTAATGATAAGTACCAGCTTCTTTTCCTTTGTGTATTTTCATTTCTTTTTTTCTCAACAGGCGCTAATGGTTTCTCTCTTTTGTAGGTCCGGGTTTTGTTAGAACGTGAAACTAACACTTGATAATACTAGATACTGGTGCTTACACTTAGGCGAGGAATTGAAGCTGGTTTAATGATAAGTGCCAGTTTCTTTTCTCTTATTCTATTTGTAATTTTTTTTTTCAACAGATGCTAATGGTTTCTTACTTTTGTAGTTCCGGCTTCATTGAAATGAAAAGTCAATCAGACAATAATAGATGCCGGAGATTGTACTCGGATGGAGAATTGAAAACTGGTTCAATTGTATTTTTAATTTTTTTTTTCTTATCAGAAACTAAATTTCCTTTTTTCATAGTCCGGGAGTTATTGGAACACAAGATTAGCCCTAGATAATATTGAATAGTAGAGATTGTGCTTGAATAAGGAATTGAGAACTAATCTATTGATAAGTACCAGTTTCTTTTCATTTATTTGTGTTTAATTTCTTTTTTCTCAACAGGCGCTAATATTTGTTTTCTCTTGTAAGTTAGGCTTGGTTACGTTTTTTGCAGAAGTCACTTTTCTTCAAGAGAACTAGGACGATATGGTAAATCAGTTTTTGTTCTCATTTTTCTTAGTTTCTTTATTAATGCCTCTTTTCTTCTAGGTATCTTCATCCAAAACATTCGGGATGGGTTTAGGCTACATAAGTATTTCTATTCACTAACATTCGCTTTTGCTTCCTGTAATAAGTCCCATTCTAATAATTATGATTTTATTTTTGTTTTAAGGGCATATTATGGTTTTCATTTAAGGATGTTGCCAATATGGAATTATGAAGCGTAAAACAAGTGTCTAAAAATATTTTTGGGTTTTTATATTATGTGCGTGAAAAAATGTATATTGCCGCATCATCATCATTTTAATCGTGATAGATTCTGATATGATAAATAATAATACAAATAAATTAGTAATTAAATGATCGAATTATGCAAATGTAATGTAACTATGAGGTAATAAAAATGTAATTAATAAAAATGTAATTAATAAAATAAAAATGTGGAGCAGAGCACAAAATCTATTGTAAAATTTCGGAGATTTCCGTCTACGTAAGACAATTTCCGGCTCAACTTTTCATCAGCCGGAAAATTTACGCTACTTAGACAAATTTTATTGGCTATTATATCTGAACCTCCGATTAAAAAGAATATTGTCGGCAAAAAAGCAAAAAAATGCAGATTACATCACCCGGAAATTTTGTACCCTGATGTGGAGTTAAATCAGGGCACAAAATTTCCGGGTGATGTACCTGCTTTTTTTTCGGTAAACGAAATTTAGAAACTCCTGCAATATATTTAATATTATAAAATTTCCGGCCGCTTTAAAACTACGCCATAAGTCAACTTAACTAAACGGAGCTCCGGTATTTTACAATAGAATTTTGTGCCCTGAGTTAAATTATGTTTTATTTATTATTTAATGATTGTAAGAAAACTTCTAAATTTACACTAATATATGAAGTACTGGTATAATTTGTAAATTAAGTAAAATAACATTTAAAGAAAAAATTTAAATTATTAAGTTAGAATAGGTTAGGGTTAGAGGTTTGGGTTAGAGAGTAATTTATCCTAATATTTTGTATAGATTATTTTTTGTTAGAATCTAAAAAGTAGTTTAATAAACAGAATTTTAAGTTATTATACATACTTGTGTTTTATATACAACAGTAGTATACAAATAAAAATTGCCAAATTATAATTAGTAATTTTTTTATAATTTTTTTGGTTTTGGAATTTTTGGTAATGGACAATATTCATCTTGTTTTTGAGGATCTTTAATATGTTGACGTATTTGTTCATATAAATACCATTGTCTTTCTGCTGATAATTCTTTAGGAAAAATTTCTTGTGGAAATCCTGTAATATTAATATTTGGTTTTAAAATATTTATAATTTGTTTATCTTCATTAATTGCTGTTTTAACTTCTATTTTACCTATATTATTTTGATGTAATGTAAAATGATGATATTTTAAAATATTAGGAACTGGCTTAAAAAAATTTGATAAAAATTCTTTCCAATTATAAAAATGTACTACTCTAGTTTTATTTTTATCAAAAATTGTTTGTGCTTGATTAAAACCTCCATTTGTTGAATTTTCTACTACTTTTACTAAATCATTAAGATTATCAACTTCTGATTTTCTTAATTTTAATTTAAGAAGACCAAAAAATCCATCAGGGCTAAATTTT
This sequence comes from Racocetra fulgida, assembly GCA_910592135.1. Classification (NCBI taxonomy): domain Eukaryota; kingdom Fungi; phylum Glomeromycota; class Glomeromycetes; order Diversisporales; family Gigasporaceae; genus Racocetra; species Racocetra fulgida. Next base: position 10,607 of record CAJVPZ010001596.1, on the reverse strand, counting down.
GTATGACCTGCTACCATAAATGAATATGTAATTTGTGTATGTAATCCACATGCAATTCGCCAAGCCAAATACATAATCATTGCATTATTTTTGTTTTGTCCAGCACAATTATCTGCATGAATAACTAAATTGGTTTCACCTAATCCATAATAAGTAAAATAATGATGTACTAATGATATAACTGCATTTGCACCTTTTCCAATACTTTCTTCTTCTTTTATTAAATAATTTTTCTAAATTAAAAATTTATTAAAAATAAATATTAATATAATATTAAATGCTAATATACTTACTTGAATTGGAAATGCATCTTCACAAATTCCAAAAAGTTGAATATTATAAGGAGATTTAAAATATATAGTTCCCTTTTTAAAAAATTAATATAATATATTATTAAAAAAATAAATAACTTTTTTTTTAATTTTAATTAAAATTTACCTCTTGTTGTGAAGAATATGGTATTTTTATTTGTTCAGCATAATCCCATGATATATGATTTTCAACTTTTAATGAATTTGGTTCATTAGGTCGAGAAAAATTAGAAAAATTAGATAGCTGTTGTAAATTAATTTTTGCTGATTGAATACAATTTCTAAAATTTAATAATTATATTAAAATTTAAATTATATATTTAAAATTTTATTAAAAATAAAATAAATACCTATAATATTCTCTTTCTTTTTGTGCCCATAAAATATGATGATTCCATTCAGTTATATATTTTTCAGTTTCTTGTTCATTCCAATATTTTGAATTAAATCTCATATTTTTACATTTATAACATAAATCACTTCGAGGTGATAAAAATTTAATTTCTGGAATATATTTATTCCAAATACGCCAAAAAGTACTTAAATGAAATATATTTTGATTTTGATTTTCTATTGCTGATATATATAATCGATATAATGAAGAATAACTTTCACTTGCAGGAAGAAAAGTTATTGGTAAAGTATCTTTAGAAAAATGTCGTCCTTTATTAATTAAAAAATTAAATTAATTTATTAAAATATAAAATTAAAAAAAATTTAAACAAATACCTAGTGAAGGTAAACCATGAATATTTGCATAATTAATTATAAAAGTAAGTACATTTAAAATTGTTTCAAATGATATAGCAAAATTACTAATTTTTTCAGTTAATTTATGTATTCTTGGACTAATTCCTTGTTGAATAAAATGAGCTCTAATATTTCTCCAATATTTTTCTCCAATTCCGTAAATTATTAAAAATGCATCACTACAAATTTCTATTCCTTCAAATATATATTTACTAGCAAGTCTGCTACGTTTTTGTCCTGTAGTAGTAGTTTCTTGTCGAGTAGTTGCAGATAATATTCCAAATAAAAATAAATCCTTTTCATTATTACTTAAATTTTGAAATTTCTGATAAGTTAAAATGGCATGTTCATGAAAAACTAAATTTTGAAGACATATTTCTTTACAACATACTGTAGTTTGTAATTTTTTATATTGAGCTTCTTCATCTTTTTTTTCTATTTTTTTTTTAATTTTTTGAGTTGAATCTTCATTATTACTTTCATTATCTTCAATTTTATTTTTATAATAAATCTTTTTAAATTTATCTATTTGTTCATTATTTAAAATAGGTTCATTTAAATTAGATTCATCTGATATAATAAATTCATCTAATTCTTCTTGGTTATAAGAATATTGTTCAATTAGATTATTAGATATTGCTTCAACATCAGACTGATAAATTGTTTGAAATTCTTCTACTTGTTGATGTAATGATAATAATTCTGGATGTGTATTATTAAAAATACTATCACATAAAATAGAAATAGAGCTCATAATTAAAGAAGTTTATTAAATGTTTTTATAAAAGATTTATTAATTAAATAAAATTACAATTTTTTATCTAAAAAATTCATTTATATAAATTTTTAATCAAACTATTACTAATTTATTATAAATTATCTTTGCATATCATCATGTAATCATACAATATTCTTAATTCGATTATTCCAGCTGCTATACTAATATGTTTGCAATCATATGATTCTCTTAATTCGATCATCTCACCTATTACGTGTACTTTAATATACCATAACAACATACAATCATATAATATCTCAATTCGATTGACTCATTCATTATTCTGATCTATTGTGATAATATACAATTAGAAATTAGGCCTATTGAAAAAATCCTTACCCGGGTAATCATATAGCAATAATTTCTACCCAGGTCCAATCTTTATATGCAATTATGAATATCCTTAATTCGATCATCCTACCTATTATGCTAATCCATCATGACAACACACAATTATGCAATACCCTTAATTCGATCATCTCGCCTTTTATGCTAATCATTGTGACAACACGCAATTATGCGATACTCTTAATTTGATCATCCTGCCCTGTTATACTTAGAGTTCCTATCCATTATCCGCTTATCTATTTATCCATTGGATATCCAAATCTGAATTTATTCAGATATCCGTTTTACTATTGATATCCGGATACCTATAGTAGATGGATATCCGGATAAATTCAGATATGGATAAATGAATGACGGATTTATCCGGATTGGACCTCTAGTTATACTGATCCATTGTAGAACTTGTTGATTAGACCAGTTCTCAATTCTTCGCCAAAGTACAGCTTCCTGTATCTAATATTGTTTGTTGATTTTGTGTTCAAACAAACAAAAGAAAAAATGTTAATTTAAGAAAAAAAACTAACAATACAAAATAAGAAAAAAAAAACTAGAACTTATCATTAGACCAACTGTTAATTTTCCACTAGAGGTGCAGGCGAATCGTCCCAATGATTGCTGTAACTAGTTACAACATAAGCTTTAGCTAGTTATGGCTTAAGTCGTAACATCATTGGGACATCATTGGGACGATTCGCCTGCACCTCTATTTCCACCCAACTTCATATAGTATTTCCAGTGCTAATTTCATATCTAACAAAATCTGGATTAGGGATTGAACCCAGGTAGAAATTGTTGCAGTATGGTAGAGATTGGACCTGTTGAGAAAATCCCTACCTGGGTATTATTAAATTATTTGGATTATCCAGGTAAATTATTATGTATTTCAGGTAATCATATAGTAACAATTTTTATCTAGATCCAATCCCTACTGTATGATTACCTAAAATGCATAATAATTTATACGAATAATCTGGGTAATTAATAATACTCGAGTAGATATTTTTTCAACGAGTCCAATTTCTAATCTAGATTTACAAAAAAAAAGCAAATATTAGCGCATATTAAAAGAAAAACAAAATTCTAAACAGAATAAGCAAGAAGAGACTAATACTTATTATTTAATCAGTTCTCAATACTCTACCAAGATACAATCTCCGGTATCCAGTATTATCTAAGGTTAATTTTGTGTTTAATTAAGCCTGGATCTACAAAAAAAAAGAGCTATTAGTCTCTGCTAAAAAACAAAAATTAACACAGAGATAAGATAAAAGACTAGTACCGTAAATAGCCGAATACAAGATCCCCTTAGATAGTAGACCCACCAGGTAGTATACCCGGATGCAGTTTATAGGATCTATATTAATTAAACCTGAGTTTTTCAGATATCTGGACTACCTGATATAAATGCAAAACGTGTATGCTCTTCAAAGTTTTCTTCTTAGGGACATAAGCTCTCAGCTGTATACTAGACCCGGGTCTTGTATCCAGCCATTTACGGTACTTATCATTAGACCGGTTTTCAATTCTCTGCTAGTATTGTATTATTTAGTGATAATTTCGCATTCCAACAAAACACAAACCTACAAAAGAAAGAAACTATTAGTGCCTATTAAGAAAAAAGAAATAAATAAAAAAATAATAAAACAAAAACTGAGTACTTAAATTTGTCATCAAACCGGTTCTCACTTCCACCCAAATGCAAGTTCCAGTACCTAATATTGTTCAGTATTAATATCATACTCCAAAGAAGCCCGAGCCTACAGAGAAAAGAAACTATTAATGGCTGTTGAAAAAAATCAAACACAAAGAAAAAAGAAGCTGGATCGGAACTTTTTACTAATCTCCAATATTCAGTATGGTACAAAGCCGAATCTATGAAAAAAACTGGTTGCTTATCACTACAGTGGACCAGTTTTTAATTCCGCGCAGGTATAATCTAAAGTTCCAACAAAGCTAAATTTACAAGAAAAAAAAAGTTAGTGCTTATTGGAAAAAAAATTAAACACAGAATAAGAAAAAAAAAACCGATACTTAAACAGTACTGTACTGTACAACTTTCAGTAGTTCTGTATTTTAACAAATCTAAGATCTAAAGAAAAAAAAAAAAAGGCTAGTTTTAAATAAGAAAAAGAAACTGGTACCCATAATTAAAGCCAGTTCTTGATTTTCCACCAACTTCCGGCATCTAATACGTAGTCCAATACTTCCTTATGCTTCAACGCTCTGAGGTTAACTTAACAGAGCTATTTTTAGAAATTGATCATCACCGATCATCTTTTTTACTATTTTTAGATGCCGATTAATTTCGTGTAATTTTTTTAAATCTTGTATTATCTCGATTTTTTATTATGCAAATCGAATTTTATTTATAATTGAAAAATGTTCCACGTGCCGAGTTATATTCGAATTTGGCAAAAACTCAATTTTCATTTTTGGGGTAGTTTCCGCCCTTTTTACTGCAAAGCCCCCATATTATAACAATATATTTAAATTTATCTTTTTTTCAGTTTTGAAGAAAAGATGCTTAATTTTAGAATTTTTAATCAAAAATTTCAAAATTATGCATCTTTGCTTTAAAATTGAAAAAGATAAAAATAAAATAGGCTATTATGATATATTTTTAAGTGCTAAATAAGTTCATTTATAATACTAAAGCACTATTAATTAGTAACACTTTGAGTAATTTAACATTTTCTATAATTTTATTAGTAAAATTATACAAAATCTTAAATTACTCAAAATGCTATTAATTAAAAGTATTTTTGTATAATAAGTAAACTTGTCTATCACCTTTGAAGATAAAAAAAAAAAAAGTAAACTTGTCCAAAATTTAAAAATACAGTTGACTCTCTCTAAATGTATTGCATTAAAACCAAACTTTTAACAATATGTATTAAGAGAACAATTAAGAAAAATATATTTATAGAGATCAAATATATATGTGGGCCCCAAATTTGAACCTGCATTTAAAAAGAACATGCATTTAAAGAATATATATTTAGAGTGAGTTGACTGTATATTTATATATTTCAAACTTCAAACATGTTTGCAAACTTTCAAATCAAACTTAAACCAAATTCAAATTTAACTAAAAAGTTTGAAGTCAAACTCAAACCAAACATTATTTTTTAAAAAAGTTTGAGTTTGAGTTTGGCTTCAAACCAAATCAAATTCAAACTAGACTAAAAGTTTGATTTGGTTTGGGTTTATAGAAACACTATCTTTAGGCTTTGTTAACAACTGTTTACTCTAAGGTAGAACTGAAAAGTATCTGTTTTGAACATTTTTATATTATTTTTCTGTAGTTTAGTTTTTGTTATTATTGGCCAAAGGATTATTAGAAAGAGTTGACAATCATCTATCACTTTTGTTGTAATATAATTTTTATATTTTTAATTATTATTATTAAAAATTTATATAGTTATATTAGACAATTTTAATTGGCTAAGAATACTATATTATATAGTATCTAATAACTTCTCTAATCTCCTTCTCTTAACAAATTAGATAATAAAAGTGTGGTAACTTAGTGAAGTTGGTAAGTTGTTATACCCAAGTAGCAAGACAAGAGTTTGAATACCACTAGCAATGAAATTTAAATTTGCAAAATATGTTATACTGTAGTAGACTATATAACATATTGATTGAGGCAGCATCTGTAATCTTGATTGTACTAGCTCATACTGAAAGGTTGTAAAACAATAGTATGATATATAAGTTACATGAATCCTAAGTAAAGCAGCCAAATTAATCTAAAAGATCGAGAGATACAAAAGCCCATTTAAGAAGTTCTAATAGAGAAGTAGCACAGATCTTTAATAGTGCTATATAAAAGATTATTATCTGATGAACTAAACACTGAAAGTAAACTAAATAAGGACCAAGTGTTTGGCAAGTACAGTACTATACCAAACATGCTGCCAGATAACTGAAGGAAAAGAATTTATTCAAAATATTAGAAGATGTTTACTGATCTCTTTCAAACCATTTAGATTAGAAGTTTGAAGCACTAATAGGATAGTTTATAAAGTGGGTGCTGGGTTTAAGTAAACTTTGTAAAGGCAAGAAGTAAGTGATGATAGTGGAAATAAAATACTACAAGTATTTGGCTGTGGTTAAGGTATAAGTTATTAAAAATCTAGATGATATATATGTGGGATATAAATACTTTAGTAGGTTTATTACAAGGATAAAGAATCCTTTTATATAGTAGTATATATCTGCTTTAAAGTTCTAAAAGGTTTTCACAGCAATTCTACTTTAGGAAGAATATCTGTTGATAGCACTAAGTTGATCAAAGAGTTTAATTAAATAACCCAAATAATAGTAAATTATAAATATAGCATCTAGTATAGAACCTAGTAATAGGCAGACTACTTAAATTAAATGCTTAAAAGATACAGGTTTGGCTAGAATATACTTTTGTTAATATAACAAAGTCAGAAGCTGTCTATATGGCTGTTCTGGCATTTGAACTGAAGTTAATAAAATGTGCTAGACCCCTAAATGGTCATCTTAACATTAAAAAAAACAAATCAGATGATAAATATATATACTCTAATTAGTTTTGTATTAATACTATAACTTTTAAAGTTTTTAAGCTAAATTGTTTAGTTTTTTTATTGTCCAGAGCATAGTGATAAACCCTTAATATTTACGTAATATAATACAAAAATTACATTTTTGATGTATTTTGATCAAAATTAGTTATCTTTTTGATGCATTACTATAAATATTATGAAAATCAGATCAAAAATATAAATTAGAAATTTTTTGTCAATCACGCTGCGTGTCTATATTTGTACTTTAATTGTAATAAAAATATGTATACTTATGTATTTGTGTTATATGATGATAGTCATATGCTTCGGACACAAAATGCAACACATTAGCCTAGTCTATATACAATAATTTGATTAATAAAAATATTTTTTAATATTCTGCTTCTATTTGATTTGGTTTACTAAACAAATTTTTTATGAAATATTTAAAAAGCTATAATTAAAAAAATTATTAATAATTATCTGTCTGCTATATTAAATTTAATATAAAATATTAAATTTAATATACAGTTTAACTTCTATATAGTCACTCTCTATATAGTCACAAATTCAATATAAACACTTTTATAAATTTACTAACTTTTTTACTATAAATTTTACCTCTATATAAGCACATTTGTATTATAATTACTATCACAATTTTTTATTTATCTTTTATATAAAACTATCTCTATATAAGCACATTATTATTATAAATATTTTGAATAAATAATTTTATTATTATAAATAATTTGTATAATTATTTTATGGAAGGTTATATTCATAATACCATATTATATAATATCTTTTGCAATATCTCAAAAATATACTAAGTAAATGGGTGTAGATACTCTAAGTAAAAATGATCAGTGGCTTTGAAACTTTATAAAAACTAAAATTAGAATCTATTAGGACCTTATATCTAATATATATTGTATAATAAAAAATCTCTATATATCTTAAAACTGGACCCTAACCTTAAGTAAAATATATATAGTGTTATAATAACACAGTATTATAAATATAATATTTCTTATTTTATTATTTTTTAGTAAAGTAGCACAAATAAAATTAACTGGTTTTCATATCCGGCTGGGTCTAAAAATAGAAAAATTCAAAATTTTTTTATACTGCAGCAAGTAGATAGCTAATCAAATTATATCATTTTATAATATATAAAATTAATAAAATTAAACTTTAAAAAATAGTTTAAAGTAGTATTTAATTTTGTATATGCATATATATACAAGTAATATAATTACATACTGCTCTTCTAAATAAACTAAGATTAGGAATTTCTAAATCTGCTTAATAACAATAATAACAACAAAACAGAGAAAATTAAGCTTTTTTTTTTTTTTTTGTAGTCAAGATTAGCCTCTTCAGCTTCCTGCTTTTATTAGATATTAGGATCATGTGGTGCTCTTTTTAAGAGGGCCCCAGACAAGTACATTCTGATGAGAATATATTCTAGCCATACCTGTGCTTTTTGAGTGCCTAATTAAATATCTAATTATTGCTAGGTTCTACACTAGATGCCGTACCTATAACTCACTATTACTTGAGTTATTCAATTAAACCCTCTGATCTAAGTTTTCTATGCCAATCCATCTAATCTCACCCAGAACATGTGATATATAGGTCAGTCCAAGTTTTAGAATCATTGCATGCCACCTATAGGACTACCAACATTACTGATTCATCTTTGAGAGCATCACCTGCTAGAGCAGTCTAGTACCCACTATTACTGTATTACCTAGTCTACTTCGGTAACTTATGCCTAGGCCAAGACCAAGTACTTGTAAGCTGAAGCTGCTATCGTTATCTACTACGTCCTTATAAAATTCATTCAGACCCCAGCACCCACTATACAGACTATTTGCCGTATATCTATCATCCCAAACTTCCAATTCAGATAGCCCAGAAGAGCTGCGACCTGCCCTTGGTCCCCTTGGTTGGGTCCTTTTCCTCCAGTTATTCTCCAGTGGCCTGGTTGGTGGAGTGCTTTGTCAAACATTTTGGTCCTGTTCGGTTCTCTGGTTTTCTGGTTGATAATTCTTTACATAGTATCATCAAAGATCTGTGCTATCTCTCTACTCAGGTCTTGCCAAGCGGGCTTCTATGTGCATCAACCTCGGATTTATATGACTGCTTCACTTGGGTTTTATATAACTCGTATATTATACTATTGTTTCACAGTCTCCCAGTATGAGCTGGTATGATCTAGTTATAAATGTTGATCCACCTTTACACTTACAGTTGCTATAACACTATATTAAAAATTCAAATATTTTTGTCGCCAGTAGGATTCAAACTTTGTTCCTGCCACTTGGGGGTGCAACAACTTCACCACTTCACTAAGTCACCACATTCTTAATTAAGCTATTTTCATAATGATAAAAAGTAAAAAAAATAAAAATAAATGAATCAGACTCTTAAGTATATTGTATCAGGTCTATATCTAAAATTTAATCAAATGCATATTTAGAAATATTACATTTCAGAAGATAAGATTAAATATGCATTTAAAAATATTGTATTTTGGGAGATAAAAGTTTATAAATATTAAACTGCTGACTCAAATTTTTCAAAATTTTGATTATTTTATATTATATAGTAAGTGTAAATTTATACATAATTTATTTAACACATTATAATCTATGCTGAAATTTGAACTGATTTGAAACTTAGAGTTAGAGTTTATAATAAAAGATATATATAGATTTTAGTAAAGTTTATATTTCAAATCAGATACCAAATTTTAGTATTATCTATCTCAGTATCATCTTTATTTATTATCACATTAACAGTTAAATAATGCCTTTATATTATTACTAATTTTAAATATTCTAATAGCTTAAGTTAATACTAAAATCATAACATTTATATTAAAATCTGATGATGCAATTTTGATGTAGTCACATTTATATGAAGACTGCACTAGGCTATTAATAATGCATGTTGACAAAAAGTCAATTGATCAAAAAGACAAAGGAGAGTGATCAAAGTTATATACCACATTCTACAACCCTGCTCTGATAACATAAGTTGGGGATCGAAGAGACATCAGACCACATTAGCAATTTATATAACATATCTATGTAATAAAAAAGCCACTGTCTTTAATTATATAAAAGAAAAAATAAGTCAATTTCTCAACTTTCTCCTCTTTTCTTTTGCAATACAACCAAGCATTATAACTGTCATTTTCTTGATCTAACTCTTTCTACTATATATAAGAGAACACTCTTTTGATTCTGCTATTTTTCTATTTAACAGCTGGCCTGCTTTAAGCAAATGGAAAACTACCAGCTGATGCTGTTTCTCATTCATTCTACTGTTATGATAATACCTAGGTGCAATCTCATTTGCTAATTTTCTCAAGAGCATATCATCATTTCAGTTCAAATTATTCAGCTCAAATTACTCAGTTCAAATTACTCACAATGTATTCTGCGAACTTAATGTCCTTTAATTAAATTTATTTTCAGCTTCTTTGGCTAGCTGGCATTCTTCTAATCATATAACCAATTGTATCTATACTTTTCATGTATAATAATGCCTATAGTGATCACAAAAAATATCTAGAAAAACAATAAACAATAAATTTTTTCTGCATTTAAAATGACTACAATTTAAATGCTATGTATAATTAGCAAAATTATCTAAATATTATTCCTTAAATTGTAATACAGGCAAATTTGTCTGTGTTTATTTTTTAAACTTTATTTTTTTTAATAAAATTTTAAATATTAATTTTAGCAATATACTTTCTAATTAAAAAAGACTTTTAAAGATCTATTTTATCAACTTTATTAAAAAAAATTTTTAAAATTATTAAAAAACTTTTGATTAATTAAAGTTTAAAGTTTGTGTAAT
>CAJVPZ010001595.1:0-14103 GCA_910592135.1 Racocetra fulgida | reverse complement strand
TCATCAGATATGTTTGAGAGGTTGATGAGAGAAATAAGAGAAGAAGAAGGGTCTTTTGTAAGTAAGAAAGGTGGTAAGTGGAAGAAGAAATATAAAGAGTTGTATGAACAGATAAAAGATGAAGAATGGTTGAAGAAGAAAGAAAAAGAACCAGTTGATCAAAGGTGGTATTGGAGTATTTACTTGAAGAAGCAAATTATGAAGTTGAAGAAAGAAAAGAAGGTTTTAGAAGAAGAGTTGAAAAAGGAAATGGAAGAAAATAATTTGTTTTGATGAAGAAGAAAAGATGATTGGACAAAGGAGAAGGATATTTTGAAAAAGGAGAAGTTGATTTTGGAAAAGGAGAAAGAGATTTTAAATAATGAGAAGAATTTTTGAAGTGAAAAATATAAGAAATATTATGGTAATTAAATAATTATATTATCTAGTTAATTTAATATATACTAAATAATATATAATTTAATTATGGAAGAATATGAAGAAAAAAATTAAAAAAAAAAAATTAAAAAAGAAGATAATATAAAGGATATAATAGAGGTTGAAGCTGATAGTTCTATAACTATTTGAGATTCAAATAAAGAAAATGAAGAAAAGAAGTATTATCATAATATAGTAATATTATTAAAAATAAAAATAATAATAATATTGATAATTTAGAACAGAAAATAAAGAAAAAGAAAAGTTGTCAGAAAAGAAGAAGAGATTTTAAATTTAGATTTTGATGATGAAGATTGAGTAGATTGGCTGATATTTGTTTTAGATAATGATAATAGGAATGAAAAAAGCAATAAAGATAGAAGGTTTTAAAAGTTGTAAAAATTATTTTTGATTATAATAAAGGTTATTAGTTTTTGTTTTAAGAAAATTATAGTATTATAGTTTTAGATTTCATCACTAGATCTATATATTATTAAAATTAATAAAGTCTAATAAAATATATAACTAGGAATCAGAAACTGATATGAGGCCAAAGCATCAATTATAGTGTTTTGATTTGCAATCTGAATAATTCAGATAAATCAAATAATTTAAATTAAATTCAGACATCTGTATCTGTTAATTTTGATTAGATAGATCTGTGATATATATTAAATTATTTTTTTTTTGATAATTCAGCAATCCTGCCTCTGTTTATTTGAGATTAAACTATTTAAGAAAAAAATTTTTCCTATCTATAGTTATCGCTAATCTAACCAAACAAGAGACTCACCCTCGGCTTTTTATCACATAGGTGCGACCCACCTCAGTAGATCTTGGCCTCCTTCCAGATCCTTAACTCACTAAGGATTTATTCCTTTTGGTCACTGGCTGGCATCTACTCGCCATATCAAGACTGCCAACTTTCCCTTCTAAATTTTTTCTTCTTCTCAAGGGGCACAAGATGAAAAGTAGGAAGTTCAAAAAAACAAATAAATGAAAAAGAAAAAACAGAAAAGAAAGAGAAAAAGAAACAAACAAAAACAAAAGAAAAAACAAAAACACAGATGTCGAAAAAAGAAAAACATAAAGAAAAAAGTAAAAACAGTATGATAGCACTCATTATGCCTATGCTAAGGCCTAAAAAATTATACATTAATTGCAACTATTAATATATCTCAATTGTAAAGCATTACTTTATCATTAAGCACTTGTTCCAGATACGTCACCCAATTTGGGTATCTCTTAAATGGGGCACCGGTCTTCTTCCTATATCGTAGCACCATATTCGATAAACAAAACAAACACGTGATTGCATTCTACTGAGTTCGTCTGAATTAGATAAGTATAAACATTGCTGATTTTTTGTAGGAGGTGAGCCAAATCGCCCACTTTTTTCAAAAAATTTGGATATTCGGCAAAAGGCGAAAGAGGTGGAAAGATCCATTGTATCAACCAAAGAAGTGTATATTCTTTTATTAAAATCACTAGCAATCCAGACCTATCCATGCACAGTACTAAGTTTTTTCAGTGAGTGATAAACTCTAAGCTTGTGGCAAGTAGCATATAAGAACTACTTCTAAATGACAAGTGCCGTGCCTGCAGTGAGTGATAAACTCTGAAGCTATTAGCAGGTAGCGTATGAGAACTATCTCTAAATAATAGCTGCTGTTCTTATGGTCCCTCTTCCTGCGTCTCATAGGCTAGTTCAGATATTTTTGTTTTTTTTTTTTTCTAATAAAAGTTTTTAGAAAATTTTGGTCCAAGTGATCGTCGGAAAGAGTTGTGTTTTTTTTTTACATCTGAAAGAAAAAATTTTTTAGTTTATCTATAACAAACATTTTAAATATTAATTTTAAACTTATAGTTTCTAATACAACTTTATAGTTTGAATTAAGGATTATAATTTTAATTATTGTCGCGGATTATTATAAGGATTGCCCAACTTTAGGCAAACACATGATTTTATTTTTAATTTTACAAATTTTGTAAACGAACATGAGGTGATTACATCTCTAAAAATATACATCCTCTAAAAATGAGCATCCTCTAAAAATATGCATCCCAAACCTTAACTACCTAATATCCACCCTAAAAGTACTAACGCTAACCTTACAAAATATGCACCCAAATTTTCACAGATGTGACTACAAAAAAATACAATTTCAAAGATTTAACACAGTAGAAAAAGATATTTGCGAAGAAGATAACGTAGCAGAAGAAGATATTTGCAAAGAAGGTGACACAGAGGATATTTGTGGAGGCAGCGATACGGAAGAAGGAAATATTGATGATGACACAACTAGAGGATATAGAAAATAAGTTAAGTAGTGAATTGGGAATATTATTATCTAAAATTTTAGATTTTATCTTTTTTATTACTCTTTTTAATAGGAAAAACTCTTTTTGTAGGAAAACGTTTAGTACTTCTATTAGGCGTTTCAATAATAACGGTCTTATTATTGTTTGTAAGCTCAACTACTGCCCCAGTTTCTTTGAACATAGTTTGCAGCTTTCGTTTTCTAGTTGTCAGATTCATGTCGGTATCAGGTGCTATCGCAACTGGCTGATCAGATACGTATTGACTCTTTCGACAGTGGACACTTGAATTTTTAAGCATGTATTTTCTAGATTTATCGAATTGGCTATTTACTTCATTATGAATTTCTGAAACCTTTTCCAAATGCTTTTCTACGGTTTGAGGCATTGGTTGTATTTCTTGTGCTTCTATTTCCTGAATATGATCATTGGGATTGAATTGCTGATATATTCCAAGAAGCTTGTATCCGAACATCACTTTGCGGAGGTTTTACCGTGGGCACTATGTTGAGTAGTATTATAAGAAAAAACAAATTTTGATAAGTGATCTTTCCAATTAACATTTTGTAATTAAAGGTCATCATTCTATAATATTTTCGTAAATCCGCGCCCAACTGTCTGGTTTAAATGCTCAACCTGTCCTTGTGACATTGGGTGTTACAGTCAACCATGTCGAATTGCAATCCCAAGAGCTTCGCAGATACTTTTGATAATTTTAGCAGTAAACTCTTTGCTATTGTCAGATTGTAAGATGGAAGGCGCACCCCACTGTGCGAATAAAGATACTAAGACTTCTCCAACACCATCTGCTTCCTTGCTCTTTAGCGGAATAGCCCAGAGAAACTTCGAAAAGATGCAAATGATAGTAAGGAGCCAAAAAAATCTATCGTTCATGTCCTTGTATACCGTAAAATCGATAAGATCCATTTGGAGATATTCCATTGGCCCATAACTTACAACGGGCATTAAGTCATCCTTTTCCTTTATTGATGACAGTCAGTTGCACGTATTACAATTACTAATATACTCATAAACTTCTTTTTTCATTATACTGATATGATGCGCACTGATTTTCTTATAACAATCCTTAACGTTAATATAGCAATCATTATCATGAAATTGTCCAAATAGAGACAAACGAAATTCTATGTCCCACACAGGAACAAAATGTCTAAGCGGCTGATTGATAATTTGGACATAGAGATGATTATTTTCTAGGCGCTATAGTTTCATCTTACGTTTAAAATTCCAGTGATTTTTGGGTTTTATTGAGGTGGGTATAAATCCGTTATGAAGGTAAGTAATGATGTCCTGATATGCTTCAGTTGTTTTGGAGAAGTCAACTTCATAGACCATTGTACAATTTTTTTTTTTTTAGTAACAAGTTTTTTTTTTGGAAAAAGTTTTTTTTTTTTTTTTTTTTTTTTTTTGTTCATATTTATATTTGTGTGAATGATCAGAAGACGTAATATATAAATCATAAAACATATCATCACAATGATGTGTATAGGCTCTTAGAGCCGTATTGTATAGATTGTGGGTATAAACATGCTTTAACCATTTCGTATATCATTAAAAAAAAATACACGAAGGAATAAAGTGTATAGTGCTAAATTTTAGTGCTTCAATCTCTTTATTTATATAAAAAAAAGGTTAAAGATAAACCTAATTATATTTCTGCAAAATACTAAACAATGGCATATCTACGGTAAAACAGCTTTTGATATATCCTAAATAATGAAACTTTCCCGTTACTATACGCCTATATTTGGGAGACAAGAAGAAAACGATGCAAAAAGTTTCTTTTGAGCCAAATGCATAAAATCGGGCTAACCTATATATATATATATATCGATACATACCCTAATTGAATCTATGCAATGCTTGTAGATCTTACACAAAAAGTTCTCTTCCTAACGTGACTTTCATTCACCTGATCTTTCGATCTAATTGGATAAAAATCACAGGGTGATTTTTTGGGAAGAGTTACCATATTTTATCAATACATCCACGGATTTACTGGTCTAATATATCTCTAAGCACCTAATCCTAAAAAAAGTAAAAAAATCGCATTAACATTAGATAGAAGAAAAAGAAGACTGAAAAAAAAACGAATAAAAAAAAAAAAGGAAAGCGAATGAAGAAAAAACAACGAATAAGGAAGAAAAAAAAATAAAAATAAAAATAAAAATAAAATGAATAAAGAAATGAAAAAGGAAATCAAATGAAGAAAACAAAAAGCCAATGAAAAAAGAAACAGAGAATGAAGAAAAAAACAATAAAAAAAGAAAGAAAAAAAGTGAATGAAGAAAAAAGAGCAAGAAAGAGAAACAGAGTAGGGTTGAAAAAAATAGGGTTAGGTGACTACCCTTGATCGGCACCTCACAATGGGACTTGTGAAGCAAGTCCCGTGTGCACCTCAACTTAGTCAATACTCATCTTGGTCCCTCACAATTATTATAAATTTTGTAATTTACTTGTAAAAATTAATATTTGTCTTAAGAGCAAAAATTTTTTCTAGCTTTAGAAATATATAAAATTTTAGAAAACCTAAAAAATTTTTTAATACTAAACTCTAATATTACATAAACTTTAACCTTTAATTAATCAAAAGTTTTTTAATAATTTAAAAATTTTTTTTTAATAAAGTTGATAAAGTAGATCTTTAAAAGTCTTTTTTAATTAGAAAATATATTGCTAAAATTAATATTTGAAATTTTATTAAAAAAATAAAGTTTAAAAAAAATAAATGTAGACAAATTTGCCTATATTACAATTTAAGATATATATTATTAGTTAGTTTATTTTTAGTTATATTTAGTATATTCTTATATTGTATATTTTTATATTATATTAGATAGTAATTTTATAATCAATATATAGAAATAATTTGATTGGCTATTGGAATGTGGCACAGTCACATGGTCTCACATAATCTGAAGTAATACAAGGTTGTACAAAAGAGTACTTTAGATTATACAAAAGGTACCATAAAAGAGTAACACAATTTCCCTCAAGTTCTTCTACACTGAATTCTCCAGATTCTCTCTACACAAATTCCAAGTGTTTTGAATACAAGATACTGCGTTGCAAGCTCTACATCGTGTTGCAAAGTCCTCCAGGTTCCTCTCCCTCAGGTTTCTCTTCACAAACAATAAATAAATATAAACAAATCAAGTAATGTTTATATCCTCCAACTTCCCCCAGTACAATCCCCTAACTTCCTTAGTATAATCTACCAACTTCTCTTGGCACAATCCCCCAACTTCCCCCACTAATATTACTCATCCTCCAATATCATCTTGTATGCTATATACCTTTGCTTTGGGCAGAAAAGATATATAAAGAGTGCCTTTTTCTCCTTTTTGCTAATTCTTAAGTTCCTATACTTCACTTAGACTCTGATATCCTTTAATCCTTCTTATCTTGTAAAGTGTGATATTCCTCTTCTAGGGTAATTTCTACAGGCAAGACTTATCACCATTCTTGTATCAAATAAAGCTATCTTATATATTGTTACTATCTCGAACTATTTGCCTGCTGCTATATATTTAAGTGAACAACTACACCTCTACCCTATATATATTTGCATTAGTCAATTACTGTATTAGATGACCTTATTACTTAGTTATATTTTACTAAGAAGGCTACAATTCTGTAACATTTTGATACCTCCTGGTAGAAATATAAAATTTTGTAAGGAGCAAAATTTATCCTCATGGAAGCAACATCTCTCTCTCTTGAAAAGAAATCTTCTTGCAGAAACTATTTTCAACTCTCTTGGAGCAGCAGAAGCTATTAAAAAAGCATCCTAGGAAATTATATTTTTGATATACCACTACTAACTCAACTTGAATTATATTTAATTATTGAATTGTTTTTGGAATTGTTTTGACAAGAAGTTTATGCTTTTACTTCCTACTACTACTAACTTTCTTGTCGGCCATATATATATTTTGTTTAAATTTTGGAATTATATTTTGTTATCTTTATTCGAGTTATTTTTTTTTGTTTTATTTATGAATTTTATTTTATTTTGTTACTGCTAGTAACTTTCTTCGATTTATTTTATTTTATTTTTCTCTATCGTTTTATTATTTGTTATTACTAATCTTCTTTACAGAAATTTTTATTTTATTTTTATGAGAGATTTGTTAACTCGTTATTATTTAGAAAATATTCAAAAGCATAAACAATTCCATCTTGATAGCCCTTCTCTTGCTATTTCTGTTCTTCAAACTATTGCACCTGATTTAACCTGCACCTAGTGTTATCCTATAATACTTACTTTTTGTAAACGTTTTAGTGAATTTTGAGACTGATATTCTCAAACCTATAATGCTACTATCTATAATCAAGCTACTTGTTCTAGTTTTTATCAACTAGTTACTATTGATCGAGCCAAAGCCCATTTAGCTATTTGAAATATTATTTTTAACTACTAATACAGAGAAGCTGTACCTAATTCTTGATCAACTGCTTAACTTATTTTACAAAAACATACTTCTTTTCATAACCTTTGTAAAGCTTCAAGTGTCTATATCAACCACTACAATATTTTTATTAACAACTCTACTGCTGCTCAATCTTACCTTCAAACATTATACTCAGATGAAGAACAACAAACTATAGAAGAAACTACTACATCTATTTTATTACTATCTTCTCTTGATACTATTATTAGGATAGAAACACCTGCTATTATATCTACTTCTACTGCAACTCTTACTTGAACTACTTAATCAGAAAGAAGAGAAGAATCTTTAACCTCACCTGATACTCAAAGTATTAATCTAGAAGAAGCCTCTTTATTATCTACTCCTTTATCTATAAAACTTTAGTATCTTATAGTCCTCATCGAACTGCATCTTCATCTACTTCAAAAACACACCAGGACGATACTTATTCTATAATTATAGAAACTCCAACTATAGCTGAAACTGCATCAGTATATACTGCAGAAGAGGAAATCATTACCTCTACAACTTCATTAGATTAAGACTATCAGTCTATTTATCCTAATATTAAAACATCTAGTTCATCTCCAAATTGCCTTTATCCAAAAATTTTTAGTTCATCTTCAACTTATTTTCTAACCTATTCCCTAATCTATCTACAACTTCCTGAAATAACAACTAGTTCTATTTACTGTAACTAAGAAGAAACAAATTTTGATCAAATAGAATCAAGAGATATATTAGAACAAAACCCCCTTCCTGAACAAACTAATTTAATACCCCATACAAATCAGATAGTTTAAATATTGAAAAAGAAGAAAATATAGGTGATTTATAAGCTGCTGTAATTGGCTGAAGCTATTTCTAGAGGAGGAGAAGGAGAAAAATCTCTTATCAAAATTATACTATTTAAAGAGATGGTACTGAAGACCCTGTTGATTGGATTAATGAATTTGAATGAGCTGCTACTGCTAATAATTGGGGTGATGAAAGAAAACTTGCTATTGCTAAAGCCTACATGCAAGATGATGCAGAAGAATAGTTAAAAGGCCTAGCTAATAATGTAATTGAGATATATAATAATAATAACCATGATGATGACAACAAGTTTAAAGTATTATTTTTAAAAGAATTTAAAACTCTCAAGAAATTAGCTGCCTGGCAACAAGAATTTTTCAATCTAAAACAAGAAGCTAATACTGTAAATACATATGCTGCTTAGTTTAAAAAACTAAAAAAGAAAGTAAATCCAGACCCAGACCATGCCTTCCCTGATCTCTTTATTGTTTAACTTTTTATTAAAGAATTGTGATCAGAATATGCAATTTCTGTTTAAGCATCAACTCCAGAAAATTTGAATAATGCAATTGCTGCTACTAAATAATGAGAAACTAAAAGATTAATAGCCTCATCAGAAGATCCAGTAATAGATGCTATTTATAATCTTACTAGCCATTTTGACAAATTAGCCATTAATATAGTTCAGCAACAACTAGAATCACAATCCAAGCCTGCTTATACAGCTAAAAGAGAGTCTAGTTCTTCTCGTTAATATAACTCTAATCAGGATAAAGCTCTTTGTTATTATTGTGGTAATCCAAGATATTTTATTGCTAACTATAGAAAAAGAAGAAGTGATAACCAAAGAAATAGGTACAATAGAAGGAGAAACAATAACAATAATAAAAGAAGCAACAACTGCTATAATAACAATAGAAGAAACAGAAATAGAAGCCAATCTCGAGATAAAAATTATAGGGACCAAAGGCAATCTTGTAACAGAAATTACAGAGACAGATCTAGAGAAAGAAGCTAAAAAAGATGAAGATCTAGGTCTAATTGTTTACCATCCTCCTACTATCGAAATATTAATATGGCTGAAAAGCAACCTGCTTCTAATTCTAACAATTGGAAAAGATTGTTAGACAACTATTACATTAGAACTGCTCTCACTATCTATATTACTAAAACCAATCAAGAAAATACAAAACCTCTGCCTATTAGTACTATTACTCCTGTCAAATACTATATCGATATCCAGAATTGTATCTACCTTGCTATTATTGACAGTAGAGCCTTTGTCAGTATGATTTCACACCAAACTGTAAAAGAACTTGAACTAAAAATTGAGAAGCCATCTAAAAGTCTTATTGTTGTTGCTACTGAAGCTACCTCCAGACCTCTAAGAATTATTAGAAATTTGCCTATTAGAATTCAAGATCAACTAATCCTCTTAGATGTTGAAGTAGTGTCTGCTACTTCATATTCTATTTTATTTGAAAATGATTGGTCTAAGAAAGTAGAAGCAAATTATAACTAGAAAACTTGCTAATATATTTTGTATTAGAAAGGAAAGAAAATTGGTTTTGATACTTCTTATAAGCAAGAACAGCCAAAGAAGAAGTAGCTAACCTGTGTCAAGCCAGAAGATTTTGAATTATATAAGCAGAAATACTTAACACCTTATGAAGCTTATATATTTTCTGCATCTTCAGAAGATGAAAACCAAGGATAGACTATCTACTAACCTCAACGAAGAAAACCTCTATGCAAGATCTGTAGTTAAACTACCTACCAATATAAAGACTGTCCCAGAAATCAATGCTATTATTGTAATCAATTAGGCATATGCTTATTAACTGCCCTAATAAACATGAAAAACAAATAATTGTTGAACTTGTAGACAAACTACTCACCTTTTTAAAGATTGTCCAGACAACAAATACTATGGTTGTAATGAATTTGTTTATATTGAAATTAACTGTCTTCTTGCCCAACTCAAACTTGATAATTTTAATTATAAATAAAGATCAAATAAAAAAAACAAAGAATGATCTACTATAATAAAAGAAGAACCTATCATTATTGTCATTGCTACACTTCTTAACAACCAGACAAGCTTTATAAACTAGATACTATAAGAAACTTGCTTTACTGCTTGCTACAAGATCTATTATAAAGCCTTTAATCTAAAAGACCCCAAAAGCCAAGAATATTACCAAACAGTACTTGGTAGAGAAACCCTTGTCCGATGCAAGCTTTATAATATTCAGAAACCTAGATCAAGAATGCATAACATAGAAAATATATGAGAAGAATTATGGTTCTGCGAACTGGAACATATATATGCTTATAAAATCTTTACAAACCTCTAATATAATACGAATTATAAAATTTGGAATAGAATTAAGCATTATACTGAATCTATTAGAAATGCTGGACATCAGTATGATTTAAACCAAGACTGAATTTATTGTTTAGTGCAAGTTTTACTTGCTGAAGACTATAGACTATAGAGAAAGCTATGGAAGAGCAAGAAGATAATAGATATAATCAAAAATGGAACTCTGAAAAAATTACTATTCTGTTTCAAGCAGAATAAGTATCCTTTACAGAAGAAGAAGAAGTTACTTTATAACAAATCTTAAATGAATCTTTCAATACTTCTCAACTTGACTTTGATACTCGCAAAGCAATTAAAAATTTAAAAAAGAATTTTGAAGGAAAAGTAGCTCTTTATCAAGAATGCCTCTTTGCTAAACAATATACTGAATTAGAAATAAACCAAGGTCTTTGTGATAAATGTTATCAGGAAAAGAATAAACCAAATCCTTTAGAAGAGCAGGATATAGAAGAAATACACAATAATAAAATTGTATCTATAGAGCAAGAAATGAATGAACTATGTTAGAATATAGTTAATTTAAAACAACTATTAGAAAAAATATTACAAAATAATATTGATAATGTGAAACAGCCTGAGATAAGTGAGGATACTATTCTTGAGAAGAGAAAGGATGAAGAAAAAGACCAGATTATTAACTAACTAGAAGCTAGAGTTCAATACTTAGAGGAAAATTTGAAAAGATGATAGAATTGTTCTAACAACTAATTCCACATCATCAGAAATGAGCTAATTATTATACTTATATAGCCTTTATACTGCAAAATTTTTGAGCTATCCTAAACAAGATGAAAAACTATCTGAAGATTTAGAAAACTTAGAAGACTTAGAAGAATTGTCAACAGAAATAGAAGCTTTGCAGCAGGCTTTGCAAGCTAATGCTCTTAAATATAACTTCATATATACTATAGATACTTTAATTCTCTATGAGGAATATATTTTAGAAAAGACAGATACTGTAAATATAGGACCCCTTACATATGATCAAGGACAGCAATTCAAAGCCCTACTAGAAGAATTTGCTGACCTATTTGCTAAAGATATTACTGAACTTGGTAGAACAAATAAGGTTAAACATAAAATTTATATAGAAGATATACCACCTATCAAGTTACAACCTTACAATGTACTTCTTGATGAACAAGAATTTATCAAGTAAGAAATTGTATGAATGATAGATAGCAATATCATTTGAGCTTCAGAAAGCTCTTGAGCATTACCTGTTGTTTTAGTACGAAAGAAGAATAGAAAGTTAAAATTCTGTGTTGATTACAGAAAACTTAATAGTATTATGAAAAAGGATGCCTACCTTCTATCTCAAATTCAAGAAATACTGAATGCTCATTTAGAATCTCAATGGTTTTCAACTTTAGACTTAGCTAGTGGATACTGGCAAGTTATGATAGACTCTAAAGATAAAGAGAAGACTGCTTTTATTACAAAGTATAGAATATATGAGTTTAATGTAATGCCATTTGGACTATATAATGCTTCTGCTACTTTTTAACAACTTATAGACCAAGTATATAAAGAAATTGCCTGAAAATTTGTAGTTGTATATCTTGATAATACCAATGTATACTCCTAAACATTTGAGGATTACTTGAAATATCTAAGAATCATGTTTCAACAGATTCGTGTTTCAACAGATAAGAAATGCTAAATTAAAGCTCAATCTTTAAAAGTGTAACTTTTAGATAAAGTTCTTACCTTTTCTTGGCTATATCATCAGCTTTAAAGGAATAGCCCCTGACTCTTCAAAAATTGAAACTGTACAGAAGATTTAATCTCCAAAGAACACTACCAAGTTATGATCTTTTCTAGATTTAGTTGGATACTATCGACAATTTATTCGAAATTTTTCTGCTATAGCCCGACCTCTGAATCAACTTCTCTATAAAGATAAACCCTATCATTGGGAAAGCAAATAGCAACAAGCCTTTGATGTTCTTAAAGAAAAGCTAATTACTGCATCTATATTAGCTTATTCTGATTTTCGCAAGAGATTTATTCTTGTTATTGATGCTTCTTATCATAGCTTTAGAGCCACCACTCTGAGTCAAAAGATAGAGATGGAAAGGAACATCCTATTGTTTATGCTAGCAAAAGTCTAGTATCAGCAAAACAAAATTACTTTGCAATGGAATTAGAATGTGCTACCATTGTATAGGCTATTGAACATTTTCAAGTTATCTTAGAGCTACTAAATTTACTCTTGTAACTAACTACCTTGTATTAAAATAGCTTAAAACTGTTGAACCAAAAGGAAGAATTAGACGCTAGATTTTGAAACTACAACCTTACAACTTTACTATCATATACAAACCAAATAGAATTTACTTTAATGTGGATGTCCTCTCAAGACTCTAATTAACCAGAATTTAAATAATGAATTTAGATCAATATCAAAATCTATTTAATTATTTAAACTCTGATAATATGGGGTGTCTCGTATTAAAAAGGCCCATTTTGCAATTTTTTCGAAAATTGAGTTTTTATTAGATTCATGTAAATTTTGATGTGATTGACATTTTTTAATTATAAATGAAGGTCGATTTGCATAATAAAAAATG
The DNA here is from genome assembly GCA_910592135.1 of Racocetra fulgida. Taxonomy (NCBI): domain Eukaryota; kingdom Fungi; phylum Glomeromycota; class Glomeromycetes; order Diversisporales; family Gigasporaceae; genus Racocetra; species Racocetra fulgida. The sequence goes on along the minus strand of CAJVPZ010001595.1, from coordinate 1,153 downwards.
GAGATAATGTAAAAGAAAAATTACACGATGCTGCCAAAGGCCAGGCACATCACGAGATTACCCGATAGTCACCTGCTACCTTTAACCAATCAAAATCGTGAAATTTACTTGATCTCGGATCAGTCCGAAAATCAAAACAAACGTTTAAACTCAATTATCTCAAAATAAACTATATGTCAAAATGGACTTTTTTAATACGAGGCACCCCATATACTCTCTAACTTTACTACTTATCAACAGAAACAACTTCAAAATCATGCTAAATACTTTATAATTAAAGACAGACTTTTGTATAAGAAAAACAAACGAGACTCTGCTAAACTATTTAAAGTTATTAAATAGACCAAAGTAGACCCTATCTTATATATGATGCATAGTCATCCTACTGCTGGATATTTGAAAATAGATACTATGTACCATAAAATTGCAGAAAGATATTATTGGTACCAGATGTATAGAGACATTAAAGAATATATAAAGACCTGTGAACAATGTCAGAAAAGATGCATATCTAGAAGAAAGGAATTATTACATTCTATTAAAATAGGACAAGCTTTCGAAAGAATTGAAATTAATTTGGTAGAACCTCTACTAATAACATCTTGCAACAATTGGTATATTATTGTTGCAACAGATTATTTAACCTGTTGGCTAGAAGCCCAAGCCATAGTGCTCCTATCAGACTAAACCGGATCAAACTTTTAGTCAAGTTTGGATTTAATTTTATTTTCAAATCGGACTTAAACTCAAACTTTTTTTAAAATCAAGTTCAGTTTGGTTTGGTTTCAAACTTTTTAATTAAGTTTGAGTTTGATCCGGGTTTGGTTTGAAAGTTTGCAAACAGTTTAAAGTTTAAAATATATATGTGTATTTTTATGTGCTGAACAAGTTCACTTATTATACCAAAGCACTATTTATTAGTAAAATTTTGAGTAATTTATAATTTTACTAATAAAATTATGCAAAATGCTAAATTATTCAAAATTTTACTAATAAATAGTATTTTAGTATCATAAGCAAACTTGTTTAGCACACAAAAATACATCATGACAGTATATTTAATTTTATCTTTCTTTATTTTTGAAGAGAAGATGCTTAATTTTTGAATTTTCATTAAAATTTCTGGAATTAAGCATCTTCTCTTTCAAAAATA
>CAJVPZ010001594.1:0-14103 GCA_910592135.1 Racocetra fulgida | reverse complement strand
AAGTTAATTTCTCAATAATCGGTTAATGGGAACAGATTGATCAAGGTAGAAAAAAAGATCTCTAAATGACAGTTGGGAAAAAGCGAAATGGACGGTTTTTGAACTCGAGCTGTGCGACGATCGACATATATATATATACTGCTGCGGCACGATGATCGATGTCACCAGCGTTTTTGGTGGTCGCCCTGGATGATTCTTTCAGATAAGTCTTGCTGGATAGGTTCTATATCTTTATGAGAAGGCTATACTGCCAATTCTTTCTGCAGATAAGTTTACCGAATAGGTTCTAAGCTTTTATGGGCAAGCCACACTGCCAAACCTCCTGGCCCTTGCAAAGTTTACCCAAACTCTGGTACTCTTTCTTTAAGATAACCTGGTACTTTCCTTTTCAGTACCCCCTAGCTAGTTTCCTTAGACTACCAATCCAGATGGCCCGGAAGAGACACCAGTCCTATGGTATCTGCCAATTCTTTTCCACCAGTCAATGCTTAAACTGGCAGCCTGGTTGATGAAACAACTTGCTGGGTGTTCTTGTCGTATCCAGTTCTCCAGTCTTGGGTGAAGTCTATTCTAGTAGCCACTGTTGAAAGTCTGTGTTAAATTTCTACTCAGGTCTTGCCAAGCGGGCATCTATGAGTATGAAGTCTTATCTTGGATTTGCACTGACTAATACTAGCTTGTATGCCTTTATGTAACATATATTGCATAAATGTCCTATATTCTCCCAATCTTGTTGGTGTAACTAAGGTTACAGAAATCCTGTTCTAACTGATTGTCAAAAGACAGTAGCTATCATACAAGCATATTCAAAATTTCAGCATTGGTGGGTTTTGAACTCTCCACCTGCCAACTTGCCACTTGGGGATGTGACAACTTAACCACTTCACTAAGTCGTTATACCTCTTAGATAGATTTTTTTTAAATATTATAAGACCAAAAACTTTAATATCAATTTTTTTTTGTAGTTAAGGTTAATCTTTTTGGTTTCCTGTTTTTATTAGATTATAGAATCATATAGTGCCCTTTTCAAGGAGGCTTCAGATAAGTACATTCTGACAAGAGTACATTCTAGCCATATCTATGCTTTTTGAGTGCCTAATTAAGTATCTATCTATTACTAGATTCTATATTAGATACTGTATCTATAACTTATTATTACTTGAGTTACCCAATTAAATTCTCTAATCTGAGTTTTCTATGCCAATCTATTTAATCTTATCTGAAACTTGGATATATAAGTCAGTTCAAGTTCTAAGATTATTGTGTGTTCATCTATAGAACTACCAATATGGTTAACTAATTCATCCTCAAGTGCATCACCTGCTAGAGCAGTTTGATACACACTATTACCATATTATCTAATCATCTTCAGTAATTTATGATGAGTCTGAGGACAAGTATTTGCAAGCTGAGGCTATTACAGTTACCTACTACTGCCTTTATAGAGTTTACCCAAATCCTAGCACCTACTATACAGACTATCTGTCATCCTAAACTTCTAATTCAGATGGTCCAAAAGGGCTGTGATCTGTCTCTAGTCTCCACAGTTAAGTCTTTTTTTCCTAGTTACTCTCTGGCAGCTAGATTAGTAAAGTGCTTAATAATTCTTTAAGTAGTACTGTTAAAAATCTGTGCTACCTCTCTATTCGGGTCTTGCCAAATGGGCTTCTGTGTATACTAACTTTGTATTTATACAGCCATTTTACTTAGGTTTCATGTAATTTGTACATTATACTACTGTTTTACAACCTCTTAGTACAAATTAGTACAATCAGATTACAGATACCAATCGGTCCGATTACATTTACAGTTTGTCATAACACATTTTGAAATTCAAATTTTGTTGTCAGTAGGATTTGAACTCTGATCCTGCCATTTAAAGATGTGACAACTTCACTACTTCACTAAGTCAACAAATCCTAAACTTTAATATTATAAAAAAAAATGTTTAATTTATATATTATGAAGTTTTAGTAAAGTTTAGTTGTAGTCTTAAAAACTTTTTTTTTTGATATTAAGGTGAAACCTTGCTTATGTTTTTATTAATAATTTTTGAAATAGCAACAATGTAAAATTATTACAAAAAAGCAGAGGTTTATATATTGCTACTATTTGTACTAGTACAAATAAAAATAAAAATTACATGCAAGAATAAAAGCTCAGACAAAGAAAAATTTATCTGCAATCTAAATCTACTAAAGTGGTTAAAGACTTACCTAGATTACTATAGTTAAGATATAATTTAAAAAAAACTATACTTGGTCCAATGTATAGACCAAATATTAATCTTCTTTTTGGTCTAGCCAACTAGTAAACAGACTCCAGTATGTGAGTATAATTGGTCTGGTAATTTACATAAACAAGAGTATGTATATTGTTATGTACAGTTAGTATTTTTAAATTGCTGATTTGGGCTTAAAATATCAGAGTTTGGATTGTCAGATTGTTGAGTGGAATTAGAGTTGTTGGAGTATAGAAAGGTTAATTGTTGCCATTTTTTTTAATTAGCAAAATTTGTATAGTAAGGTTTCCATACTTGTTTATATAATTGTTTATTAATTTTAAGAAATAGATTGATTATAATATTTGATGCTATCTTATAAAGAATATTATAGTCTTGAATAGTTTGAATTAGTAATTGAGAAATCAAACCTTTAAAAGTAGGCTTTATATAATATAAATAAGATTGAAATACTATATTATAGAGTACTTTATGTTTGTAAATTTTTTGAATTAAATTCTCTAGTTCATTATTAGATATATCAAGTTCAGAGTAAAGATAATTTGTAGTAGTAGATAGAATTAGTTGGTAAAGTAAAGAAGTATTAATGCAAGTATATCAATGTGATAAAGAGTTAAGAAAGTTGCAGTGAAAACAGTTATTACTGTGAAAAGTTTTGGGATATAATGTGTGATAAAATGAATATGTAGACAACTCATTAAGTAGTATTTTAATTTTAAAGGACTTGAGCTGATTAAGTTTAAAATTGGTAAGATTGTATATAGGTTTGTGATTATAACTAAAGTAAAGCTATGTAGATCTTCAATCAATTTGTTGATTAAATAAGGACCATTTATTATTTCATTTTGTGATGACTACATAGCTAGAATGTGAGCTTTATAAATAGTTTTGATAAAGTATCTGGTAGAATATTCTACTGAATATAGTTCTTCTTCCTATTGCAAGATATGATATGGGTTGTAGATATTAGTGTGATTAAAGTCTAGTAATATTTAGAAAGTGTGTTGTTTAGTTAGTAAATCAGCTAAATTATTAAAAGTGTTGTCAGTATAAACCTGAACTTTATGAAAGATAATATGTAATTTGAAGAATTAGATTAGATTAAGAAGTGTATACTATAGAGCCATACATTAAATTTAAGAAGTTTGTTAGAGTTAATTATTGAGGAGCTGAGCTTAGTATATTTAAAAATGATAGATTAAGAATCTGTGTAAATATTGATAAAAGAGTTGTATAGAGTAATTGAAATAGCAGATAAGATAGATAGAAGTTTAGCTTTGTAGGAGGTTGATTATAAGTGCATTTTGGCAGAGAATTTAGAAATTATTTGATTGTTGTTGTCTATTTGAACCTAGTTTATATCTATAGAGCACTGGTTAGTATCTATGTCAATGACTGAGCCATCAGTATAAAAGTTAAAGATGTTTTGAGTTAAGTTAGATAATGAAATTTCGATTAATTTGCTTGTTTTATTACTAGGATAAAAAATTTCAGATGCAGCAAAGGAGTAGATAGGAATAGATAGTAGTAAAGAAGGTAAAGCAAAAGGTATTAGATATTTAACAGCTGTAAAAAAAATAAAGTTCATATAATTAGCATTAAATTTAAGTGAATTAGAGAAGGTTTTACTAAAGAATTGTATGGATGTAATAGCTGATATGTTAATAGTATAGGCTGAAAAAATTTTGTTTGAGTTAAGATTACAGCCAGGGTATAGACTACAATTAATAGGTGGAAGTAGATAGAATTCAGTATTATATATATTAATATTTGTTTGTCAGTAAGTGATAAAGAATGTATTGGAGTTTGAAAGACGTATTTAAATTTTGCCTATAATAATTTTATTTTCATTAAAAGAAAGTAATCATAGTTTGGATTTTTTAGAAATATTGAAGGTCTTGTATACAAAGATATTGACACCCTGTTGTTGGTACTGTATATATAAAGAGTATTGATATTTGTTATCAAGAACTATATCTTCAAGTATTTAGAACCATCTTCCTCTGGGTAGATGCAAAATTTTGGAAGAGAAATGCTTCTATTCTAGAAGTGTAGTATTGTTAACTATATATAATTGTTCAAGATAGAGTAGTTTTAGTTTTCTTAGCTGATGTTTAAAAGCAATATATTTTGGGTTGTTTATAAGTATTTTTTCTAGTGATTATAGATTGTGTTTATTTGTATTCAGCTATTGAATGTTGGAGTTTGTAATAATAAATATATTTTTTTTATAATTTAGCAATCCTACCTCTGTTTATTTGAAATTAAGCTATTCAAGAATTATACATTTCTATCTGTAGCTATTGCTAATTTAATCAAACTAGAAACTTACCCTCAGCTTATGCTCAGGTGCAACCTACCTCAGTAGTCCTTGGCCTCCCTCTGAATTCTTAACTCACTAAGAATTTGATCCCTTCAGTCACAGGCTGGTGACTATCTGTCTTGTCAGTACTGCTATTTATATTTGTTTTAACTTTACATCTTATCTATGAAGACCAATCTGGTTTTTTATCATCCTACACTAGGTTTTCTATATTTTTAAAAGCTACTGCTCTTGTGTGTTCTTTCTTTTTGTTTTTCTGCTCTCCTGTTTGTACTTGATTTTCTTTATTTTCCTCATCATCTTTTTTCCTTTTCTTTTTTTTCTTAATAGCCTTTTTCATCTTCTTATCCTTCTTTGAGATTCCTTCTCTTTTTTCTTACTCTATTTTTAGCTCACATATAAAATTCTAGATGTGCTGATAGAATTTCTCATTCAACTTATTAAGTGTTATACTTATTATTTTACTAGCTGCTTTTTCACTTTGGAGCATATTCTCTAATCTTTGTTTTTGCTCTTTCTTAATTAGACCTCTAATCATATGACTTCTCGCTTTTATCTGTTCTGTATTAGATGTACTAAAAATATTTTCTTTAATTGTAGCTCTAGTTAGTATTTTTTTAGCAAATTCTTTTTTCTTTATAATTTTTTCTATTTCATTATATGTTTCTTCTTCTATTATGCTCCATATGCCTTGATAGTCTTCGCAGCTTGTTAAATAGTCTATTGTTTTTAGTTTTTCTTGGCATGTGATGCACTTGTTAATGCATACACTTATTTGTGCAAGTGATTTAAATGCAAAAAGGAAAATTAGCCAATCAGAGAACATAAAATGTGATTATCCCAGATTAGTCTGACATGTGAGCAAAGCAAATTAAAACATGAAAAAAATGAAAAAAGTGAAAATACAAGAAACTAAGTGTTTAAACCTGTCTTTAGTCACTAATTAAAAGTGACAGAAATAAAATTTTATATATAGAAAACAAATGTTTAATTCTATAGCATCTAACTTTAGCATTCTAACCCTAAATTTTTATTTTCATGAACTTAGTTTATTTTTACATTGAATTTCCTTTTTTGTGTTTGTATCATTCACACAAATAAATAAATCCCTTGTTGGTCTTGTATAGGTTAGGCCTTCTTGACTTGAGCTCCGTCATTGTTGATAGTACTTTATTTAAATATTTCACTCTAAATGTCTATTTATCATTTGTTTTACTATCTTAACAATTATTACCCTTACTTCTTCTATATATTTTCATGTTTACTTTCAATCTAAACTATTATCTCTTTCCTTCTCTACCCATCTTTTCATTTTACTTAATCCTGCTTATTCTGCATCTAGAATCGCTGTTGTGATCCAATTTACAAAACTTCTGATAGGCTTATCTACTATTAATCCTTTCCACCTAGGTACAACATGTATTAGCTTGGTCTATAGTAGCCATACTTCAATGATCTTGTTTGATCTTACATCTTCCTTTGCTAGTTTATCTGCCTCTTTATTCTCTTTTATTCTACTGTGTTCTTTCACTTTATGCAGTTTAAACTTTAGTTGCTTTCTTTTTCTTATATATTTTATTTGTTCCAAAATACTTCCATTCTTTATTTTAAAGTAGCTGCATATTTTTCTTATTTCCACTATTTTTTAAACTGCTTGAATTGCTGCCTAGCTATCTGTATATATCTTTATAGATGCTTCTTTTGGCAAGACTAAAAGCACAATCAAAATTGCACCTAGCTTTGCCCTTGTTGATGAGGGCCAGCCTATCATAGCATAATTAAAATCTGCTATCTTCTTTAATAGTCTTTCTTCTTGTGTTTGTAGGATCTACTCTACTCTCATCTTGGTTTCACTTGCTGTTTCTTGCAGTTCTAGTAGTAAATCATTGGTATACGCTTCAAATGTTTTGTACTTTATAATGTCCTCTGAAATTGCTTTTAGCTCTGCTACTGCTTCTACTCTGTCTATATAGCTTTATATTATTTCTTCAATAACAGAACCTATTCTTATTTTTGTTACTTGTCTTTCTGTTCTTCTTTTTGCATCTATTACTGCTTAAGGTTCTCTCATTTTCGCTAAGTTCTCCTATAGCACAGTTATTTTGTACCTTGTTTGGCTATCATCATTGCTCTTTTTGATCCAACTACTGTCTAAAGCTCTTCTTATTTCCTTAAACTGCTTGTTTCTTTAATATATATTGGACTCTTCCTCATTGTTTCTTTTTGTGCAACCTTTGCATAGATCTAGAAATATTTTCTCTGGTCTAGATGTACTATTTCTGTTCCAATGCTTTATCTCATACTTTTCATCATCTTTTTTCTTTACTATTCTTTCAGCTTTGGACAAAAAAAAACAATGAATGTCTTCACACTTAAACAATTACTCAATAGAGAAAGAAAAAAACTGCTTACATAGGACCAGACTAAGAAATTCAGAGGTTGCAACAGCAAGAAGAAAAAAACAAGATGGTTCTAGAAATTAGAGAAAATGATGCTAGAAAGTAAAAACGACAGAAGAGTAAAAGCAGAATTCTACAAAGGTCCAGAAAATCACAAATCAATTGAAGCAAAGCTATGCAATAATAAAAGAAGACAGAAGTGGATCATATATAAAGAAGAAAATAGAAATGCCAAAGTTGAAAGAATAGTAAAGAAAAAAGATGATGAAAAGTATGAGATAAAGCATTGGAACAGAAATAGTACATCTAGACCAGAGAAAATATTTCTAGATCTATGCAAAGGTTGCACAAAAAGAAACAATGAGGAAGAGTCCAATATATATTAAAGAAACAAGCAGTTTAAGGAAATAAGAAGAGCTTTAGACAGTAGTTGGATCAAAAAGAGCAATGATGATAGCCAAACAAGGTACAAAATAACTGTGCTATAGGAGAACTTAGCGAAAATGAGAGAACCTTAAGCAGTAATAGATGCAAAAAGAAGAACAGAAAGACAAGTAACAAAAATAAGAATAGGTTCTGTTATTGAAGAAATAATATAAAGCTATATAGACAGAGTAGAAGCAGTAGCAGAGCTAAAAGCAATTTCAGAGGACATTATAAAGTACAAAACATTTGAAGCGTATACCAATGATTTACTACTAGAACTGCAAGAAACAGCAAGTGAAACCAAGATGAGAGTAGAGTAGATCCTACAAACACAAGAAGAAAGACTATTAAAGAAGATAGCAGATTTTAATTATGCTATGATAGGCTGGCCCTCATCAACAAGGGCAAAGCTAGGTGCAATTTTGATTGTGCTTTTAGTCTTGCCAAAAGAAGCATCTATAAAGATATATACAGATAGCTAGGCAGCAATTCAAGCAGTTTAAAAAATAGTGGAAATAAGAAAAATATGCAGCTACTTTAAAATAAAGAATGGAAGTATTTTGGAACAAATAAAATATATAAGAAAAAGAAAGCAACTAAAGTTTAAACTGCATAAAGTGAAAGAACACAGTAGAATAAAAGAGAATAAAGAGGCAGATAAACTAGCAAAGGAAGATGTAAGATCAAACAAGATCATTGAAGTATGGCTACTATAGACCAAGCTAATACATGTTGTACCTAGGTGGAAAGGATTAATAGTAGATAAGCCTATCAGAAGTTTTGTAAATTGGATCACAACAGCGATTCTAGATGCAGAATAAGCAGGATTAAGTAAAATGAAAAGATGGGTAGAGAAGGAAAGAGATAATAGTTTAGATTGAAAGTAAACATGAAAATATATAGAAGAAGTAAGGGTAATAATTGTTAAGATAGTAAAACAAATGATAAATAGACATTTAGAGTGAAATATTTAAATAAAGTACTATCAACAATGACGGAGCTCAAGTCAAGAAGGCCTAACCTATACAAGACCAACAAGGGATTTATTTATTTGTGTGAATGATACAAACACAAAAAAGGAAATTCAATGTAAAAATAAACTAAGTTCATGAAAATAAAAATTTAGGGTTAGAATGCTAAAGTTAGATGCTATAGAATTAAACATTTGTTTTCTATATATAAAATTTTATTTCTGTCACTTTTAATTAGTGACTAAAGACAGGTTTAAACACTTAGTTTCTTGTATTTTCACTTTTTTCATTTTTTTCATGTTTTAATTTGCTTTGCTCACATGTCAGACTAATCTGGGATAATCACATTTTATGTTCTCTGATTGGCTAATTTTCCTTTTTGCATTTAAATCACTTGCACAAATAAGTGTATGCATTAACAAGTGCATCACATGCCAAGAAAAACTAAAAACAATAGACTATTTAACAAGCTGCGAAGACTATCAAGGCATATGGAGCATAATAGAAGAAGAAACATATAATGAAATAGAAAAAATTATAAAGAAAAAAGAATTTGCTAAAAAAATACTAACTAGAGCTACAATTAAAGAAAATATTTTTAGTACATCTAATACAGAACAGATAAAAGCGAGAAGTCATATGATTAGAGGTCTAATTAAGAAAGAGCAAAAACAAAGATTAGAGAATATGCTCCAAAGTGAAAAAGCAGCTAGTAAAATAATAAGTATAACACTTAATAAGTTGAATGAGAAATTCTATCAGCACATCTAGAATTTTATATGTGAGCTAAAAATAGAGTAAGAAAAAAGAGAAGGAATCTCAAAGAAGGATAAGAAGATGAAAAAGGCTATTAAGAAAAAAAAGAAAAGGAAAAAAGATGATGAGGAAAATAAAGAAAATCAAGTACAAACAGGAGAGCAGAAAAACAAAAAGAAAGAACACACAAGAGCAGTAGCTTTTAAAAATATAGAAAACCTAGTGTAGGATGATAAAAAACCAGATTGGTCTTCATAGATAAGATGTAAAGTTAAAACAAATATAAATAGCAGTACTGACAAGACAGATAGTCACCAGCCTGTGACTGAAGGGATCAAATTCTTAGTGAGTTAAGAATTCAGAGGGAGGCCAAGGACTACTGAGGTAGGTTGCACCTGAGCATAAGCTGAGGGTAAGTTTCTAGTTTGATTAAATTAGCAATAGCTACAGATAGAAATGTATAATTCTTGAATAGCTTAATTTCAAATAAACAGAGGTAGGATTGCTAAATTATAAAAAAAATATATTTATTATTACAAACTCCAACATTCAATAGCTGAATACAAATAAACACAATCTATAATCACTAGAAAAAATACTTATAAACAACCCAAAATATATTGCTTTTAAACATCAGCTAAGAAAACTAAAACTACTCTATCTTGAACAATTATATATAGTTAACAATACTACACTTCTAGAATAGAAGCATTTCTCTTCCAAAATTTTGCATCTACCCAGAGGAAGATGGTTCTAAATACTTGAAGATATAGTTCTTGATAACAAATATCAATACTCTTTATATATACAGTACCAACAACAGGGTGTCAATATCTTTGTATACAAGACCTTCAATATTTCTAAAAAATCCAAACTATGATTACTTTCTTTTAATGAAAATAAAATTATTATAGGCAAAATTTAAATACGTCTTTCAAACTCCAATACATTCTTTATCACTTACTGACAAACAAATATTAATATATATAATACTGAATTCTATCTACTTCCACCTATTAATTGTAGTCTATACCCTGGCTGTAATCTTAACTCAAACAAAATTTTTTCAGCCTATACTATTAACATATCAGCTATTACATCCATACAATTCTTTAGTAAAACCTTCTCTAATTCACTTAAATTTAATGCTAATTATATGAACTTTATTTTTTTTACAGCTGTTAAATATCTAATACCTTTTGCTTTACCTTCTTTACTACTATCTATTCCTATCTACTCCTTTGCTGCATCTGAAATTTTTTATCCTAGTAATAAAACAAGCAAATTAATCGAAATTTCATTATCTAACTTAACTCAAAACATCTTTAACTTTTATACTGATGGCTCAGTCATTGACATAGATACTAACCAGTGCTCTATAGATATAAACTAGGTTCAAATAGACAACAACAATCAAATAATTTCTAAATTCTCTGCCAAAATGCACTTATAATCAACCTCCTACAAAGCTAAACTTCTATCTATCTTATCTGCTATTTCAATTACTCTATACAACTCTTTTATCAATATTTACACAGATTCTTAATCTATCATTTTTAAATATACTAAGCTCAGCTCCTCAATAATTAACTCTAACAAACTTCTTAAATTTAATGTATGGCTCTATAGTATACACTTCTTAATCTAATCTAATTCTTCAAATTACATATTATCTTTCATAAAGTTCAGGTTTATACTGACAACACTTTTAATAATTTAGCTGATTTACTAACTAAACAACACACTTTCTAAATATTACTAGACTTTAATCACACTAATATCTACAACCCATATCATATCTTGCAATAGGAAGAAGAACTATATTCAGTAGAATATTCTACCAGATACTTTATCAAAACTATTTATAAAGCTCACATTCTAGCTATGTAGTCATCACAAAATGAAATAATAAATGGTCCTTATTTAATCAACAAATTGATTGAAGATCTACATAGCTTTACTTTAGTTATAATCACAAACCTATATACAATCTTACCAATTTTAAACTTAATCAGCTCAAGTCCTTTAAAATTAAAATACTACTTAATGAGTTGTCTACATATTCATTTTATCACACATTATATCCCAAAACTTTTCACAGTAATAACTGTTTTCACTGCAACTTTCTTAACTCTTTATCACATTGATATACTTGCATTAATACTTCTTTACTTTACCAACTAATTCTATCTACTACTACAAATTATCTTTACTCTGAACTTGATATATCTAATAATGAACTAGAGAATTTAATTCAAAAAATTTACAAACATAAAGTACTCTATAATATAGTATTTCAATCTTATTTATATTATATAAAGCCTACTTTTAAAGGTTTGATTTCTCAATTACTAATTCAAACTATTCAAGACTATAATATTCTTTATAAGATAGCATCAAATATTATAATCAATCTATTTCTTAAAATTAATAAACAATTATATAAACAAGTATGGAAACCTTACTATACAAATTTTGCTAATTAAAAAAAATGGCAACAATTAACCTTTCTATACTCCAACAACTCTAATTCCACTCAACAATCTGACAATCCAAACTCTGATATTTTAAGCCCAAATCAGCAATTTAAAAATACTAACTGTACATAACAATATACATACTCTTGTTTATGTAAATTACCAGACCAATTATACTCACATACTGGAGTCTGTTTACTAGTTGGCTAGACCAAAAAGAAGATTAATATTTGGTCTATACATTGGACCAAGTATAGTTTTTTTTAAATTATATCTTAACTATAGTAATCTAGGTAAGTCTTTAACCACTTTAGTAGATTTAGATTGCAGATAAATTTTTCTTTGTCTGAGCTTTTATTCTTGCATGTAATTTTTATTTTTATTTGTACTAGTACAAATAGTAGCAATATATAAACCTCTGCTTTTTTGTAATAATTTTACATTGTTGCTATTTCAAAAATTATTAATAAAAACATAAGCAAGGTTTCACCTTAATATCAAAAAAAAAAGTTTTTAAGACTACAACTAAACTTTACTAAAACTTCATAATATATAAATTAAACATTTTTTTTTATAATATTAAAGTTTAGGATTTGTTGACTTAGTGAAGTAGTGAAGTTGTCACATCTTTAAATGGCAGGATCAGAGTTCAAATCCTACTGACAACAAAATTTGAATTTCAAAATGTGTTATGACAAACTGTAAATGTAATCGGACCGATTGGTATCTGTAATCTGATTGTACTAATTTGTACTAAGAGGTTGTAAAACAGTAGTATAATGTACAAATTACATGAAACCTAAGTAAAATGGCTGTATAAATACAAAGTTAGTATACACAGAAGCCCATTTGGCAAGACCCGAATAGAGAGGTAGCACAGATTTTTAACAGTACTACTTAAAGAATTATTAAGCACTTTACTAATCTAGCTGCCAGAGAGTAACTAGGAAAAAAAGACTTAACTGTGGAGACTAGAGACAGATCACAGCCCTTTTGGACCATCTGAATTAGAAGTTTAGGATGACAGATAGTCTGTATAGTAGGTGCTAGGATTTGGGTAAACTCTATAAAGGCAGTAGTAGGTAACTGTAATAGCCTCAGCTTGCAAATACTTGTCCTCAGACTCATCATAAATTACTGAAGATGATTAGATAATATGGTAATAGTGTGTATCAAACTGCTCTAGCAGGTGATGCACTTGAGGATGAATTAGTTAACCATATTGGTAGTTCTATAGATGAACACACAATAATCTTAGAACTTGAACTGACTTATATATCCAAGTTTCAGATAAGATTAAATAGATTGGCATAGAAAACTCAGATTAGAGAATTTAATTGGGTAACTCAAGTAATAATAAGTTATAGATACAGTATCTAATATAGAATCTAGTAATAGATAGATACTTAATTAGGCACTCAAAAAGCATAGATATGGCTAGAATGTACTCTTGTCAGAATGTACTTATCTGAAGCCTCCTTGAAAAGGGCACTATATGATTCTATAATCTAATAAAAACAGGAAACCAAAAAGATTAACCTTAACTACAAAAAAAAATTGATATTAAAGTTTTTGGTCTTATAATATTTAAAAAAAATCTATCTAAGAGGTATAACGACTTAGTGAAGTGGTTAAGTTGTCACATCCCCAAGTGGCAAGTTGGCAGGTGGAGAGTTCAAAACCCACCAATGCTGAAATTTTGAATATGCTTGTATGATAGCTACTGTCTTTTGACAATCAGTTAGAACAGGATTTCTGTAACCTTAGTTACACCAACAAGATTGGGAGAATATAGGACATTTATGCAATATATGTTACATAAAGGCATACAAGCTAGTATTAGTCAGTGCAAATCCAAGATAAGACTTCATACTCATAGATGCCCGCTTGGCAAGACCTGAGTAGAAATTTAACACAGACTTTCAACAGTGGCTACTAGAATAGACTTCACCCAAGACTGGAGAACTGGATACGACAAGAACACCCAGCAAGTTGTTTCATCAACCAGGCTGCCAGTTTAAGCATTGACTGGTGGAAAAGAATTGGCAGATACCATAGGACTGGTGTCTCTTCCGGGCCATCTGGATTGGTAGTCTAAGGAAACTAGCTAGGGGGTACTGAAAAGGAAAGTACCAGGTTATCTTAAAGAAAGAGTACCAGAGTTTGGGTAAACTTTGCAAGGGCCAGGAGGTTTGGCAGTGTGGCTTGCCCATAAAAGCTTAGAACCTATTCGGTAAACTTATCTGCAGAAAGAATTGGCAGTATAGCCTTCTCATAAAGATATAGAACCTATCCAGCAAGACTTATCTGAAAGAATCATCCAGGGCGACCACCAAAAACGCTGGTGACATCGATCATCGTGCCGCAGCAGTATATATATATATGTCGATCGTCGCACAGCTCGAGTTCAAAAACCGTCCATTTCGCTTTTTCCCAACTGTCATTTAGAGATCTTTTTTTCTACCTTGATCAATCTGTTCCCATTAACCGATTATTGAGAAATTAACTT
>CAJVPZ010001593.1:0-14104 GCA_910592135.1 Racocetra fulgida | reverse complement strand
CTTGATGAGCTCTACAACTTTACTTAAAGGCTCAAAGGTGATTAACTTAGTATGAAAAAAAGTTTTCTTTGAAGAATTACTATTTTACTTAAGAAATTTTCTAGATTTCTGTCTATAGTAATTTATATATAAAACCACGTCACATTACACTATAATTATTCTCCTGTTCACTGGAGAATCATCAATTAAAACTATTATTACAGTGCTTTAAGGAATCAGTAGAATTAATAAAAATAAAATAATATATCAATATATAATTCAAAAACCTATAAAGAAAAATACTAAAGTAGATAATAAAGGTTATATACCAAATAAACTTAGAAAGTAGATAAGATAACATCAAAGATTGAAAAAAAAAGAAAAAGAAAATCTTAGATAAATAGAGCAGATGAATTAGATTTTTAACAAACATCAGTATAAATAAAGAAAATACTATATAAGATGCAGCAACAAAAAGAACAATAGAAGTTAAGAATTGGAAAAGAAAAAAAAATATCAGGTTTAGAATAAGAAGAAGAATTATAAGAAAAGTAGCCAAAAATCAAGAAAAGTACTTTAGAGGCAGAGTTGGCAATGAATAAGGTCTATTTGAAAAATTATCAATGAAACTAATGGAGTGAATGGAATAGCATCTATTGGCTCCATTAGCTCTATTATATTTATATTATTTGATTAACTAAATGAATTAACTACCAATATGTTCATCTTTATAAAAGAATTTTAGCAAAGTCAAAATTGCTAAAATCTAATCACAAGATTCCAAGATTGCTCAAATGTTGTGTAATTTTAATAAGAGTTTTTAACTCTTATAAAATCTGAGTAATCTTGGGATCCTGTAATTGAATTTTAATGATTTTGACTTAGTTAGAATCTTCTCACTAAGATGAACATTTTGGTAGTTAATTCATCTAAACCAAATCAGTAGATCAAAAGCTATTAGCAATTTTATAAATTAAAATATAAAATATACAGTATAATATATATATTATAATTTAAAGTATGTATAATATTTTATTGGACTCTATTGGCTCTATTGACAAATTATTCTTAATAAAGCAATAGAGCAATGTCAATGGAGGTCTATTCCATTGGGTTCAATGGATAAATGTGCCAACTCTGTTTAGGGGTATGCTATTTATTATGTAATATTTTTTACTTAATAGCTACTCTATTCATATATTATGTGATTACTCCTAGCTTGATTCTGATTGGCCAATTTAATTAATTATTAAAAAACTTTTTAATATTTTTAAAATTAAATAATTTTTGATCTACTAGTCTGTTTTAAATGATTTAACTGTCAAAATGTTTATCTTAATTAGATGATTCTAATGAGTTCAAAATCACTAAAATACAATCACAGGATCCTGAGATCATTAAAGTTTTTTGTACTATTTTGTATATAATAAAATTAATTTATTATAAACAAAATAGTACAAAAAACTTTAATAATCTTAGAATCCTGTAATTGAATTTTAGCAATTTTAGACTTATTAAAATCATCTCATCAAGACAAACATTTTAACAGTTAAATCATTTAAAACAGACTAGTAGATCAAAAGTTATTTAATATTAAAGATTTATTTTTTTTTATAATTTGACAGTCCTGCTACTTTTTATTTGCAGATTAAACTAAATTAAAAAATTTACATTCTCTAATAATAGCTATGATAATCTACTTGAAAAGTAGCTTACCCACGTTTTTGCCAGATATGACTTGCCTCAATAGACTTCAAACCTTTCTTCAAATCCCTAACTTACTAGAGATTATTCTTTGGTTATGGGCTGGTATTACACATCAAATCAAAGTTAGCTTTCCTTTTTACTAAATGAAATACAAACACAAATACAAAAGAGAAATACTATAGTGTTAAGTTCTGGTCCACCTAAACCAATAAAACTAAATAAACCAAATAACAAAAAAAAGAAAACAAAACAAAACAAAACAAAGATAGCACTATTAAACCTATGCAGGATTGTAAAAATTATATAATACTACAAATAATCTAGACTAAACTCTACACTAGTTATTTATGTCTATATCCAAAATATAAAAATGTCAAAAACCATCTAGTTTTGAAATAGAGCTTCAAGAGGCAAAACTTCTAAATGCTATCCCAAACTATCGACAAGTCTTCTGCAATATTTTAATCTGTAACTTCCTAGGTAAAGTTTGTGAGCTGTTGTCTGTCAATCTATGCTGGCAGATCGAGTACTCTCAGTATAACCATTATAACCTCTTGAGAAAAAAGTATCTACTACTATAACCTAAAGTATATATGTATACATATACATGTATTTTCTTTTTTAGCAACAATTGTTGTTGTTGATCTTTTGATGAGAGTATATCATTTTTTTCACTTTTTGAGAAATTTTGCAAAGACCAAAAGAGTAGAATATGGAAGAGGATTTCAGTTTGCAGATAGCCTTAAACTTCAGTAAGAAGTATGTTGAAAACTCATTTGTTGTTCTCCTTAGACCAACTATCTTTAACTTTGTCGACAGAAGCAGAGTTTCTATTAAAATTTTTTGTATAAAGGCACCATCTTCTTGCCAGTTATCTTGTATAAGAATGCTTTTAACTTGTATACTAAATATATAGAGAAGTCTGGGATAAGATGCTTAACCTCTATAAAAACTGTTATTGTATAGTTGTCTCTTTTACTTTTTTCTAACAAGTTTTTGTTTTTGTTAGCTGTAAGTTTGATATAAGTGATTATCAGTGAGAGTTATAATAATTTTAAATATTAAAGATTTATTAAAATATATATATAATTTATATATTATATATTTTATTATATTTAATTGGTAATCTACAAGTCAGCCAGAGAGTAATTATAGTAAAATATGATTCAGATTACTATATAAATTTACTATAGTGCAAATATGGTCTGCATGAATATAAAACTTTTTTTATACTAAGTTAATCACCTTTCTTGCTTAAGAGACTTTTGTAGAGCCTATCAAGACACATCTAATAGTGGTTAGAACATCAAAATTGGCCTAGTGGATGCTGAGATATCTTTTAATAACCTTTTTTTACTATATAAACTTTTTTGCAAACAATAGTATTGTTTGCAAAGAAGTTTATATAGTAAAAAAGGGTTTTTTAAAGATATCTCAGCATCCACCAGACCAATTTTGATGTTCTAACTACCATTAGATGTGTCTTGATAGGCTCTACAAAAGTCTCTTAAGCAAGAAAGGTGATTAACTTAGTATAAAAAAAGTGTTAGATTTATGCAAGCCACATTTGTATTATAGTAAATTTATATAGTAATCTGAGTCATATTTTACTATGATCACTCTCTGGCTAACTCATAGATTACCAATTAATTATATACTATATTATATATATATATATGTATATAATCTCTCACCTAACTATATATCTATAATAAAAATCATATGATTTCTGTTACTCTCCTTAGACTGCAAAAGAATTCATATAGAAGAAAAGCAAGCTTATAAAATAAGAAAGAGTAAGCAAACACTCAGATCTAAAGAGTCAAGAATTGGAAGAAAAAAAGAAAAACTTTATATCTGAAACAGTAAAAAAGTTTTTAGAAAGACCAAAAAGTTAAGAAAAATATACAAAAATTTGAAAGACACTTATTAAAAGAAATGTAAGTTTATGGAATAGAAGAAAGAAAGAAAGCATAAAATTTTGACAAAAGAGTAAAAGAAGACTTGAACAAACTAATTAAGACTTAAAATAAGAAGAATCTAAAGTAGCATTGAAAAAACTAGAAGAAGAAAAAAGCTATAGACAAATACTTTTAAAAGAAATCTGTATAAAAAATACTATCAAGAGCAAGAAAAGTAAAGTGAATCTTAGGAATTAGAAGAAATATAAAAAGAAGAGAAAAAATAAAAAACTGAAGCACCAGAGCAGATTACTGGTAGAAAATAAGAAAATAAAGTATGAAAAGATAAATTAAAGTAACTATAGAAAATCACAGGAGAAATTAAGTAGTAACAAAAATTTGAGAATTTATAGAATAAAAAATATACAATGTAATAATCTTATTTTAAGATTAGCAATTTAATGCTTTACATTGTTCGCAATTACTAGCTATAGCCAAAGTGCTATTATGTTGTAAAATATAAATATAATTAGATAGTACTAACAAAGTGAGTAGTCACTAGCTGATAACCAAAAAAAAATAACTTTTTAGTAAGTTAAAAATTCAGAGAGAAGCTAAGGACTACTAAGGCAGGTTGTACTTAGGTGAAAACCAGGTGTGAGTCTCTAGTTTGGTTAGATTAGTGATAGCTATAGACAGAAATGTATAATTCTTGAATAGCTTAATTTGAAATAAACAGAGGCAGGATTGCTAAATTATAAAAAAATAAATAATATAATTAATATTAGGGAATTGATATTTGCATCATAATTTTTACTATTTATACTATTAATTTAACTAGAACTAACTCTAACTCTGGTCAAACTAATGATGCAAATAGCAAAAACTATAGTACAAATAGCAGTACATTTAATAATAATATTTTTTTTAATGTTAAGATAATCACTTGGGGGTCTGGCACGTTTTATTAACTTTGGTTGCGAATGCTAGGGTAGCCACAAGACTACCCCTAACTTTATTACATTAACGAGGATACATTCTAGCCATATCTATGCCTTTTGAGCATCTAATTAAGTAGTTCTCTATTACTAAGTACTACACTAGATGCTATACCTATAACCCACTATTACTTAAGTTATCTGATTAAACCTTCTGATCAATTTAGCGCTGTCAGATATTTTCCTCAAAGAGGAACTACTGCTAAGGCCCCTTAGAACTAATTTATCCTTGTGGTAAACCTACTAGAGTGGTCAATGTCTTATATATGTATCATCTAGATTTTTCAGTAACTTACGCCTAGGCCAAGACCAAGTATTTGCAATATCTCTCTGCTATCATTATCTACTCCTTGCCCTTGCAAAGTTCACCCAGACTCCAGCACACACTTTACGGACTAACACTGACTTTCTTTCATCAACAGTATCTCAAACTCTCAATTCAGATAGCCTGAAGAGGGACCAGTGGATGTCCTCTTGGTATTCCAATTAAATCCTTTTTCCTTGTTTATATGGAGCCACTCTGTATACTTATGGTCTGGTTGGTATTAGTGTCTTGCCAAACACCTAGTTCTCGTCTAGTTTACTGCTAGTGTCTGATCATTGATAATCATCCTTTACGTAGTACTGTCAAAGATCTGTGCTACTTCTCTACTCGGAACTTGCCAAGCAGGATTCTATGTACTACAGCTCTTGGATTTATACAAACGTTTTACTCAGGTTTCGTATAACTCTTGCATCACACTATCATTCTACATTCTTCCAGTACAAGCTAGTATGACCAAGGCTACAGATCTGATGATCCATTAGATTACATACAGTCTGCTGTAATATATTCCTTAAATTCAAATTTCATCGCCGATGGGATTCTAACTCTTGTCCTGCCACTTGAGAGTGTGATAACTTACCAACTTCACTAAGTCACCACACCCTTATATTTAATATTATTATATATAATAAAAAAATAAATCTATAATAATTGTTACAGATTAAAATGAAATCTGATCAAAATGAATTTTTTTTGTTTTTTAAGGAAAATTTAAAATTTTTTAAGAGATATTTTTGAGGGTTTTTTTAGCATTAGGGGTAGAGTTTAGATATTAGGTTTATTAATAAATAAATATATATAGTTTTATAAGCTCTAAAGATAAATATGAGAGATCCTAGTTTCATTTTGATCAGATTTCATTTTAATCTGCAACAATAATTAATAAAATATTTCTATTTATTTTTTTGTATTAAAAAATATATTTATTATATAATTAAAATATTTTTATTATACTTTGATTTATTTTAAATATATTTTAAACTAGGTCTTTTCTTTCTTTTTCTATAACTAATAGTAGCTAGTTTTAAATTAGTTTACAAATAAAAATTAAGAGGTAATTTGCTATACTTAGATGGTTATACAAGATATAACAGATAGTTAAAAATTAATATTATCTTGATACAAAACTATAACTAATCTTATTATATATACAGCAAATTTTTTTTTAAAAAAAATAGATATATATTAACTATATATATATTTTTTTTTTAATCTTTGCAATGTTGTATAAAAACAGATTTTTATTAGATATTTAGATAGTACATTCTCGATTAATGAAAGTATATTTAGCTACATATATAACTTTTGGTCATCTATTTAAGTAGTTCATCTGAAGGTTTTATACTATATGCTGTACTTATAATCTAATTTAGAAATTACCTATTTAAACTCTTTAATGTTCCCCATTCTGTACTATCTACTACAATTATGTCAGCATATAACCTTGTGCTGCTTCTTATTGAAAACTACTCAGATTAACATCTGTTATACTACTTGTATTCTAATTCTATAGATAATACAGTAAGGTTCTCATACTACTAAATTGTTCTAGGGAGGGTATAATATATATTCCTCTAATCTTTTTATATTCTATACATTTTTAGATTAGCATTTATATACCTTCTATAATAGCTGAAATCACCACTAGCAGTCAAAGCTAACTATTAAACTATACAATTTTAGTATTCAGTATCCTTACAAGATTCATTATAATCTTGATACTTATATCAAACCGGTTTTTATATTGATCTCTTCCAAACTACCAAACTAGTTAGCTTAGATGGGTTGTTGTATCTAGACTTTAAGTACCTTTCAGTTTTACTTCTTTTAGTTTCTAATTCTATAACATAGGACCTTTTTCTTTGGTGCAACTCTAGTGGTCAGGTTGGTAGATACTTCTTGTCTCAGAGTTTTTGTCTGATTCTTCAGTCTTTAATTTTTAACTTTCCACAATATTATCAAAGATTTTTACTACCTCCTTACTTGGGTCTTGCTAAATAGGTTTCAATTATTCCAGTTCCTTAGATTTAAATTGCCTAAAAGCTTTTATTTCAAGATAATAGTATCAAGATTACAGTTGATATACCTAACTAATCATTGAATAATTGTTACTAGTATATAGATCTATTTTTTAAAAACATCTTCAGTGAGATTTAAACTCTAGATTTGCTACTTAGGGAAAAACAACTTAATTACTATCTAAATTGCCACATTCTTTTTAACTATATATAATCTTTGCAATGCTATATGAAGACAGATTTTTATTAGATATTTTAGATAGTACATTTTTGATTAACAAGAGTATATTCTAGTCATATCTGCACTTTTTGAGCACCTAATTAAATAGCTGCCTATTACCATTGGCCACTGCCTACAGTACCTGGGGTATTATTCAAGAACATCATTTTTAAAATTGAATAGTACCTGTGAGTACTATGTGAAGAACCGGGTACTATATTTGGGGACATATCATATTAAAAGAAGTAAATCAATATGGTTGTACCCCGAGTCTTATTCAAGTAACAAGCCAGTAAGGATAGTGAATAATACCCAGGTCTTAATCATGGGAGGTATTATTTTATAGGGATACTGTAAGTAATAGCCAATGGTACTAGGTTCTATACTAGATGCTATATCTATAATCCACTATTATTTGAATTATTTAATTAAACTTTCTGATATCTTCCATCCTGTATCACTTACTACAATCATGCTAGCATATAACTATACATACTGCTGAAATTATTTTAAAGATATGAAATTAAAATTTGAAGATGAATTGTTTTGACTTATTTTACTTAAAAAATGAAATTTTTTAACACTTTTTTTGAAAAGACGAATTATAAAGAATATAGCTATCTAAATTAGATTTGCTTTTGCATATAAAAAATTTCAAATTGCTCTAATAGAGATGAAATAGGGTTTTTTTGAAAACCTATTTTGGTGGTATGTATATATATAACCTTGTGCTGCTTCTTATTGAAGACTATTCAGATCAATATCTGCTATACTACTTGTGTCCTAATTCTATAGATATCATAGTAGAGTTTTCATACTACTGGGTTGTCTTAAGAAGAGTATAATATATACTCCTCTAATCTTTTTTTATTCCATACATTTTTAGATTAGGCTACAAATACCTTCTACAATAGTTGAAACTACTATTAGCAGTTAGAGCAAACCATTAAACTGTACAATTTCAGTATTCAATATCCTTACAAGATTTATTCTGATCTTAATACTTATATCAACTAGTTTCTTAACCAATATCTTCTAAACTACCAAACTAGTTAGCCTGGATAGGTCATTGTATCTTGGCTTTAGATGCCTTCTGGTTTTACTTTTCTTGGTTCCTAATTTCGTAGTATAAAACCTTTTCGTCTAGTATGACTTCAGCAGGTTGATGAATTCTTTCTGGCCCAAGATTTTTTGTCTAATTCTTCAGTCTCTGATTTCTGGCTTTTCCACAGTATCGTTAAAGATCTTTACTACCTCCTTATTCAGGTCTTGCCAAATGGGTTTTAATTATTTTAGTTCCTTGGATTTGGATCATTCAAAAGCTTTTATTTCAAGATAATAGTACCAAGATTATAGGTGATATATCTAATCGATCATCAAATAATTGCTACCAATACACAGGTCTATTTTTTAAAACATCTTTGATAAAATTTGAACTTTGGACCTGCTGCTTGGAAGTAATAATTTAATTACTACTCTAAGTTACTACACTCTGAATTATAGTTTTAGAAGCTATTTTTTCACAATTTTATTAAAACAATTGCTAATTTGGTTTTATGAAACTAGTAATATTTTTATTAGAAGAATATTTTTTATTTAATATACAAAATTAATTAACTTAATAAAATTTTAAGAAAATCAAAGATTTTTTATAAATAGCTAAAATTTTAATTTGATTTGAAAATTTAAAATCAAATAATCAAATACAGATTTTTTAAATTAAATCAAATTCAAATTCAGATTTTTAAATCAAATCAAATTCAAATAAGTCCAATATTTAATTTGATTTTGATTATACATCATATATATATACAAATTATAAATAGTTGACTTAAAAATAAAAAAAAAACTTAGATGATTAGTTAGAATTAGAATTAGATAGAGTTAGAGTATAAAAAGATTTTATAATAAAAGTTCATAAAAAATTTTTATTATTATAATACATCAGATAGTTTTATATATGAAATTTTGAAGTATAAATATTCTGATTATGCTATATTATATATAATCTTAAAATTTAATTAGTAAATAATTTTAACAATATACTTTCTAAACAAAAATGTTTTTAAAAACCTACTTTATTAACTTTGTTAAGAAATGTTTTAAATTTATTAAAAAAACTTTAATTAATTAATGTTCAAACTTTGTATAATTTTAAAGTTATGGTGTAGTGACTTAGTGAAATGGTTAAGTTGTTATACCCCAAGTAGCAGGACAAGAGTTCAAATCCTACTGGTAATAAAATTCAAATTTTATAGAATATATTATGGCAGACTATATGTAATTTGATGGATTATCAGATCTGTAAACTTGGTTGTACTAGGGTTATTGAGAAGCTGTGGAACTGTAATATAATATATGAATTATATAAAATCTAAGTGAAATAGCTGTATAAATCCAGGTATTAGAATACACAGAAACCCACTTGGCAAGTCTCGAGTAAAGAAGTAGTACAGATCTTTGATGGTACTACATAAAAGGCTATCTAAAAGATTCAGACACCGATTTCAGTAATCTGGATGAAAACTGGTATTTGGCAAGACACTATATTAATCAGGCTGCTAGCTGAGTAACCAGAGAAAAAAGACCTAATCATAGAGACCAGGAGTAGATCACAGCTCTTCCGGGCTATTTGGATTGGGAGTTTAGATTGCTAATAAAATTTAGATATAGGTGATAGTCTGTAAAGTATGTACTGAGGTTTGAGTGAACTCTACAAAGGCAGAAGTAGGTAATGGTAGAGGCTTCAGCTCACAAGTACTTGTTTTTAGACTTGGTGTAAGTTACTGAAGCCTAGGTTAGCCAGATTGTGGATACAGAAAGCTCTAGCAGTTTTATCTTGAGAACAAAGAACTTCTATAGGTAAGCCTGTCTTAAAGTCCTAAGTCGGAATCTGAAAATAAGGAGGTACTAATGTATTCTCACTTGGTTAGAGGATTAATATACATAGATGTAGAGGATTTAAATAGGTAACTTGGTAGGATATAAGTACAGCAGCTAGTATAAAACTTTTAGGTGTTTATTTAAATAGGTAATCAAAAGTTGCACATATGGCTAGTTGTACTCTCCAAATATGTATACAGTATGGATTTCCATACTGTAAGTTAACAATAATCAAATAAAAGGATAGCAACCAAGAGGTTATCTTAAAACCAAAAAAAAAAAAAATTTTAAAGTTTACTATTAAACTTTTTTTAAGTTTTTTAAACTTTTTTATTATCAGAAGCTAAAAAAAAATTTTACTTTTATAACAAGTATTAATTTTTACAAATAAATTACAAAATTTATAATTTTAAAATTATAATCCTTCTATTACCAAACAAATAAAAAGAACTCTTAAACTTTGACTTATTACTAGCAATAATATTCTAACAAACTTTCAACTTCTAAATATTTCAACCTTTTATAAACTCCTTATCTACACTAGTTGTAGTATTATCGAAAAAATTATTAATTCATTTCCTCTTTTAAAACAAATATTTGAACTTCAAATTAAATAATAGTTTTATAAAATTTGGTAACCAACAATTTCTACAGATATAATCTAGCAATATAAACAAAAATATCAAATTTCGCTAACTTTTTTCTCTTAATCTATATTGCTTAATACAATATTAATATTAATAATCTACAAACAACCCTCTAAATAATCACAAATTAAACTTAATTTACAACTTCATTCCTTCAAATTCTAAACTATTAACTATTCAAAGTTTTAAAAACAATCATATCCTTTATATCAAACAACTTTTTACATCTGATAATTAATACCTTTTATCTTAGAATAATATTTATTTTAGAATATACAAATCTCTTTAAGGTCTAATTTCTTTATGGTATAAACATATAAAAATCTTACAACTGATAATACTATATCTTCAATCTGATCATCAATCCAATTAGAAAATATTAATCTTTTTATTAATATACTTATATTAATTTTATTACCATCTAGTGTGATGACTTAGTAAAGTAGTGAAGTTGTTGCACCCCCAAATGATAGAGTATAAGTTCAATTTCCACGGAAAGCAAAAAATTGAATTTTAAAAAACGGATTCAGCAACTATCATCATGACTGTGAAAACTCGAGACCCTGTAACTGTAGTTGTACCAAGATAAAAATTGGAAAGTTCTGGAGCATTTGTGCAATAAAGGAATTACACAAAGGTATGCAAACCGGTTTAGTTAGTGCAAACCTAAAATAAGTCCTTTGGAATCGCAGAAAGCCACAGGGCCAATACGGCAGTGGGGCGCTCGCTTGGGAAGTCCTGAATAGAGAGGTAGCACAGATCTTCAACAGTACTATATGCAGATTAATACCTAGAGAACTGGATAAACTGAACAGAACCGAAGTGTTCAGCAAGGCACTCCACCAACCAGGCTGCCAGAGAAGTAACCAGAGGAAAAAGACCAATTGTGGCAGGTTATAGCTCTTTTGAGCCATTTGGATTGGTAGTTTGAAATAGCTAAGATGACCGGGAAAAGTCTGTAGGTATATGGAGTTTGGATAAACTCTATAAGAGTGATAGTAGGTAACTGTAGTGACTTCGACTCGCAAATACTTGTCCTTGGACTCGGTATAAGTTATTGAAGAAGATTAGATAATATGGGAATAGTGAGTACTGGACTGCTCTAGCAGATGATGCACTTGAGAATAAATCAGTTAACCATGCTGGTAGTTCTATAGGTGGACACAACGATCTTGGAACTTGGACTAACTTATGTATCGCATGTTCTGGGTGAGGTTAGATGGATTGACATAGAAAACTCAGATTAGAGAGTTTAATTAGGTAATTCAAGTAATAGTAGGTTACAGGTACAGCATCTAGTGTAGCACCTAGCACATAGGTAAAATCACTTAATTAGGCACCCAAAAGGTGCAGATATGGCTAGAATGTATCCTTGTCAAAATGTACTTGTCTGGGGCTCCTTGAAAAGGACATCATATGATCCTAATATCTAATAAAAGTGATAAGCTGAAGAGGCTAACCTTGACTATAAAAAAAAAAAATTTTTTATTACCATCTACTTCTCTAAAAAAAAACAACTGGACAATTCTTATTAATATATCCAATTTTCAAATAGGAAAGATTATTTCTACTATGCAAAATAACTTTCTCTTTGAAAATTACTCTATTCTTCAAAAAACATCAAAAATTATTATTCTCCAACCTTCTTTACAAATATCTACAATTATTTTTTCTTCTACTATTAATTTTCTTTGCAAAAATCACAAAAAAAACAATCCTACAAACTTTCTATTAACTACCAAAAAATATTATTACTAATACAAATCTTCACTTTTTTATATCAAACCACTACTCTAGAAAATACTTATATTCAAATACAAAATCCAAATATTAAACAAATAACTAACTCTATTACTATTTCAGCATACTAAACAGAACTTATTAATATTTATCAACAAATTTTATTAGGTCCATTAGAAAATCTTCACTTTATATAGATGCTTTAATTAAAAATATACAATCAGCTAATCTCAAAACTGATATTGGTTAGATTTTAAAAAACAATACTAAAATTAAGTTTTTTGCAAGTATTACAAATACTACTAATATCACAAGAGCTGAATTAACACCAATTATTTTTATATTTCTTTTAATACTACAAAATTTATATATTTATATTCATTATAACAACTCTTTAACAATTCAAACTCTTAAAAAACTACCATCTTATTACCAAATACAAATCAAAACTGAAAATTAAAACTATTTATATATCATTAACAATCTTCTCCAAAAAAAAATATATCCTTTACTATACATAAGGTTAAAGCATACTTAAAAAATGCTTTAAACTGAAATACTAATATTTTTGCTAAAAGAGGTGCAAACAGATCAACAATCAAATTTAATCTAAACTACCTTTTAACTTTTTTTTTTTTCATAGTACTATACTCCACTCACTTTACAAACTTGCAAATTTATCAAAAATCTAATTTTTATCAAAACTTAAATAATTTTTTCAATTTAAGGATAGGGTATCTCATAATTTTAGAGTCGTATAATTAACCAATCAGAATACTCAATTTTGCCTATCAATAGGCAAAATGAGCATTCTGATTGGTTAATTTACATGATCCTAAAATCATAAGATACTCTACCCTTAAAAATATTCGCAATATTTTTCAATTTAATATTAAAACTTTTATAACTATTTTAAATTCCTACAATTACAAATCTAATCTCTTTTCTCTATACATAAAATATTAATAAACAATTTACCTACAATGTCTAATCTTCATCTTTGTTATCCTCACCTTTATCTAACTTTTAATTGCATTAAATGTAATTAACATGAAGATACCTTACACTTGCTAAACTGTTCTCAAACACCACTAAATCCTTATCAAATCCTTAACTAATATATAATATAAATAACAATAGAACTCAAAATTGAAAATATAAATATTTCAAAAATTACAAATATATTACTCAATACAAATACTCAAAATACTCCTTCTCAAAATATTCTCTTTCTTATTTAAAGAACTATCTTTCACAATATTTTAAATTGTCTACAACCAATCCTTAATAAGAATACCACCAATTTATCTTATAATCTTCTTATCTGGTTTAACTCAAATATCTGGCAAATTAGAAGCTAATTTTAACATGACTGGAAAATCTCAAGAAATATTATATTTAAATCTAAACATATTAAATTCACCTTACCCAACATTATCTCTAGAAATCCTACAACAACAATTTATAATTATAATATTGATTTATTTATTCAAAAATGGCACTTACAAAACATCTATCTCTGAGCCTTCTCTTTTCTCTCCTATAACTAATGATAGTTTAACTTAATTGACGATTCTCCAGTCAACTGAAGAATGATCATAGTGAAACGTGACATGGTTCTATATATAAATTACTATAGGTGCGAAAGTAGAAATTTTCTAGTGATTGTCCAAAGAAAACTTTTTT
>CAJVPZ010001592.1:0-14104 GCA_910592135.1 Racocetra fulgida | reverse complement strand
TTATTTTAAAAATAAAATTAGTGATTGTCTTAATATGAATACCTAGCTATATTTAATGTATAAAATTATTTCAAACTCATTTAATTATATTCAAACTAATTCGAATTTGTTTACATCGCATAACTCTAATATTTATTTTGCAAAATTATTTTGAATTATTTCAAATTTTCTTACGAAATTTTTTAAAATATCTTACGTAATATTTCGAAATATCTTACGAAATATTTCATAGTTTTTATATTTCACATATTTTCGAAATATATTACGTAATATTACGGTTTTTTTACATTTCGTAAATTATTTCGAAATATTTCGCCCTATTAAATTTGCTGATATACTGTATATAAAATTATTAATTAAATGACTAGTAAATTATTAATTAAACATAAATTTAATTTAAAAAATTTTTGCTAATATAATTTGAATATAATATTAAAAAGTAATGTAGATTATATAAATTACTATAAAGATTAAATATAATACTAGTTTTGTATATTAAGTTAAACTAATTAAAACTAATAGTAATTGTCACCAATGTATAATTAGCCAATAATGATAAATAAAATAAAAATTCATTTTCTCTATTTTAGGATTAGAGCAAGATCTGAGATTTTAACAAGATGTTAAATATATACAAAGTTTAGTAAGAATTTTTTTTTGCTAAAATATTGAAGGTAGTTTCAAAGATGTATTCTTAAAATATTAATATTTTTTGAAAAAATTTATTTTTATTACACAAATTGATATTGGTTAATTATATATTGGTGATAATCACTGCTAGTTATAGTTAACAAAATTCTTGTATATTTTATTTTTTTAAAAAATTTGATTAATAAACTATACAGTATATCCTTTCAAAACTGATCCTGTCAAAACAGATAAACTGTTATATCTGATAAAAAGTTAATCTACTATGTCTGTTCTATAATTCAAACCTGATAACTTGCTATTTCTGATAACTAATACTCAAAAGATCAAATACCTATAAGATATCAAGTTTGTCAGGTATTATAAATCAATTTGATTGGCTCAAATTAAGCTTTGTGTGACTAAGTAGATATATAATAAATACTGTATAATCTAGCCAATTATATTTATTTATAATTATGTAATCAGTAAGCCATTAGTATCTTAAACCTGATAACCTCTTAAAACTGATACAAAAGCTGTCTACCATGCCTATCAGATTTAAGAGGATGTACTATATAGTTGAGATATTAGTTATATATTTATAGTATTTTAAATTCAATTAGAATTTAAAGTGCATTTTGTATATAGCTTACAATTATAAGTTAATACAAAATAAAGATTAGTATATAAGTAATCAAATATAATATAATACAATATTAAATTAAATACAGTAATATATAGTAATATAATATAATATATATAATTATTATTATACTATTATTGGTTTTAAATAAGCTATATTTTTATACTGTATATTATAGTATACTATATATAATATATATATAATATATACTATATTTATATAGTATATTTATATAGTATTATATAATAGAAATAAAGTTTTTTTCAAATTACTATAAAGATAAAACTTTATTATATAATAAAAGCAATTTATATAACACAAATCATTTAATCAATTATTTGATAAAAGTTTAAATTACACCTAATTTTGTAATCTAAGTAAACAAATTTCAAGATTATCCAATCAAACCAAGAAAGATATACAAGAACGTCGCCTATGTATCAGATTTTTAAGAATATGTAAGTAATATGTCTAATTTAAGTCCACCATATTTGAAACGAAATAGTATGCAAAATACGCAACATACGAAACGCATGTGAAAATACCCACACATCGAATTTTGGAAGATAAACTCTATCGATTGATACGTACATACGTACGTACATACGTACAGTACATAGCAGAAAGTACGTACGTACGAACGTGTGTATTCTTAGTACGTACGTAGTACGTGTGTATTTCTTAGTACGTAGTACGTGTGTATTTCTTAGTTCGTAGTACGTGTGTATTCATTAGTAAGTATTCTTAGGGTATTTTTGTTATCATTATAAGCCTTTCTACCTAACCTATCTATGAATCTTATGAAACTATTTACAAGAATAAAATTAATCAACTAGTATGTACGTATTAATAGGCCATATATGAATATATTTATGTGAGATGATAACTCAGACACATGAAAATAAAAAAAGAGCGACGATTTGCGTTGTTCATCTCAGTTCATCAGTTCATTGCTGGTATTTTTAATTTAATAATTAATTAATAGATTTATGAAATTCACATCATTAGACATCATTGGTAATTATTTGCTATATAATTTTATTTGAAACTAATTGACAATTGGTTTAATGATCAAAAACAAGAATTCATTGTACAACTTGACCTTGCCTACAACTGGTATTTACATAAATTTAAATAAGTCACGACAGACAGAAGAATATCAGTTGATTTTCGACACAGGGATTTTATGCAATAAATAAGGTTTTTATAGTAACTTGAACAGTAACAAATATTTTAAAACAATGTTTTTAAATTATTTGTGTACAAAACATGTAAATTTTTAATATGTTAGTTTGCAAAGATTGGAGCAAGGATAAAACCCTTGAAGGTTTCACGTATCTTGCATTCTAAGCGTCATTCTCATCATTCCATCATCATTCTATCATCGTTCTATCATCACACTCTAAACATATCTAAACATGAATATTTATTCGTAATATGAATTGTGTTATACGCGTGGTTTTTATGTATTTATTGAGACCATCGCTATTGTTCATTTCGTAAGACTGTAAGGCATCTAAAATTAAGTAACACAACGTCTACAGATGTACGTTCGTGCATATTTACAATTTTTTTTAAACCCAAAAGAGATCAGAAAAGATCTCCAGCCACTTTTATATAACAATCCTTTACTGTTACTGTTGATGAAATTCTTCCCATTTCAAGACTTGACGAGTTTCTAATCCTGTACAAATACAGAATAATACATAAAGTCGAACGCCAGCTTTTAACATCGTCATTCTTTTATTTTTTTCTTTTTCCTATATTTACTCTTTTCCCCGTTGTTTCCTTGATTTCCAACCTATTCGGCGTTGGACTTGGTTCTGTGATTTTTTTTATTTTTAACGTGCTATTTGAGGTTGTTGTTTGTTCAGTTTAAGGTTAGTTTTGTTTGTTATTCCCAATTCGAGTCGACTGTTGTTTCAACTGTTGTTTCACATAATAAGATCAATCCTTTTTTTTCAAATCTTTGGCGCGTCGCGTATTTTCCTTTATTTCATTACTAAGGTATACAAATAAGTAAAAATAAAGTCCTTTTTAATCTTTTGTTAACATTTTAATATTTTGTTAATATTCCGTTAAGTAACAATTATGAATTTTTTTTTGCATTCATGAATTCTGATTTCTGAATTCTGAAAATCTGTAGTATCAAAGTGATAACCTCGGTAAAATTCACGATAGAAACAAAGCCGTCATACGACTATCACAAATTACAGGAGAGAATATATCAAATGTCAAGAATTGATATTCAAGAATTGATATTCGAGAATTGATATTCAAGAATTGATATATTACATATAAATAAAATTATCATTGTCTTTAAATAATAATTAAACTCTGAAACGACATAATAAGAAAACTTGTAAATAATGTTTGCTCCAAGATCTTCAAGACCTGCTACCGTTGCTATTTATCCTTCAAAAAACGGTGGGCTCCGCCGAAAAAAGAAAGGCGAAAATATAACTCCTGCCGTTAGTATTACCTAAATTTCATCAATTCTCTTTATTTAAATAATTCAATAATTCAATAATTCAATAATCAATAATTCAATAATTCAATAATCAATAATTCAATAATCAATAATTCAATAATTCAATAATTCAATAATTCAATAATTCAATAATTCAATAATTCAATAATTCGTTAAATACAATTCCTTCTGCTCATGCTCTGGTCTTGCATAAATGCGTATATACATTTGTATATACTCTTAAATAATTATTATTCCTATTGTCAATATTATCAATTATTATTAAATTCAATTGTTAAAACAGCCATGAGAGATATGAGAGAGAGAGAACGATTCCAGAAATTTATAGGTGTAAAATAATTACTAGCCACTGGTTGTGCATACATAATACAAAATTTGATGATGAGATTATTGACTGTTAAATTTTTTTTTCTTTTTTTATATTTAACTTAGATTGAACTTGAGCGAATTCTTGGGTTAACAACTTCAAAACCAACTGCAATATCAACCGCTCCTACTCATGATCTTGTAGCTTATGCTGCCGGCTCTGTCGTTGTATTATATAATCACAAGAAAAATAAACAAGTTGGCTTTTTACACGCGTCTTCGGCGGTGTCTTCTGCTCCGCCTCAACCCCCTCCTAATCGACATACTATCGTTGGTGATTCTATATCAACCAATCCTTTGAGTTCCCTGGGGTTACTGGAACCTCCAGGTACCAATGCTAATGGAAATTCTTCTAAGAAACCTGCTGTGAGCAATAAGGCAAAGCCTATATCATGTCTTGCTTTTTCTCCTGATGGTAATTTCTTAGCTGTCGGTGAGGTAAACATTTAATAAATTCGAGTTTCATAAATTATATATTATTTATTTATTTTATTATCTTGATAATTTAAATTAATTTTATTATTATTATCATTATCATTATTATTATTATTATTATTATTATTATTATTATTATTATTATTATTATTCAGACTGGTCATCAGCCTCGTATATTAATATGGGATGTAGTATCAAAGACTCTAATTAATGAACTTAAAGGTCATAAATATGGCGTATTAGCAATAGTATTTTCCCCAAATATGAAATGGGTTGTATCTTTGGGTTTTCAAGTAAGTTACTTTTTATTACACGAGATTCTATTTTATTTTATTTTATTTTTTAATTTTATTATACATTTACTTTATTAGCATGATGGTTATCTAAATGTTTGGAATTTAAAAACTGGTGCAAAAGTCGCGTGTAACAAAATCACTACCAAGGTCCACACTTTAGCGTTTAACAGGACTGGTTCATTTTTCGTAACTGCTGGCTTGAGGCATGTAAAATTCTGGTATTTTGATGCTAATGGAAATTTACCAAAAAAAAATGCGGTAACTATCTTGATTTAAAACTTGTTTGTTTAATATATTTTTTATCTTAAAATTTTATTAATAATTTAATAATTTCATCTCAGGGTCAATCAATACAAAAAACTGCGCAAGTACTTGATGGGCGATCTGGTATTCTGGGCGACTTAAGAGATAATAATTTTCTCGACGCCGCATGTTGCCAGAAATCAGATCATACTTATTTTGTAACTTCAAATGGATTGTTATGTATGTTTACGGAAGGTAGATTAATGGATAAATGGGTTAATTTGCAGGTATGCCGTATTTTCTTTATTTATATTTTACTAGTATTTATACTTATAATTGTATATTATGTTGTATATACTTATAATTGTATATTATGTTGTATATACTTATAATTGTATATTATGTTGTATAAAGGTCAAAAGCGCCTATTCTATTGATGTGAGCCAGCAATATATCATATGTGCTTGCTCAAATGGAATTATTAGGTAAACCATTTGAAACCATTTGAAACCATTTGATTACAAGTTAATTTATATGCTTTCTAGTACGTAATGTTAATTGTCCCTCATTTTTTTTAGACTATTTGAGCCAATAACTCTAAATTATCTGGGTACTTTACCAAAACCGCATCCTCTGGGTGTGGATTTGACTTTACAGACTGGATCAACTTATAACGGTGCTGGTGATCCTAATGAAACATATCCAGATACAACTGCTATAAAATTTGATGCTGAAACCGGAAAACTTACTTGTATATATAGTGATCGTAGTCTTTTTATATGGGACATTAAAGATATAAAAAAAATTGGAAAATATAGAAGTTTCCTATACCATTGTGATACTATTTGGGGTGTAGAGGTAAATTATAATAATACTTGTATATTCTCATTATATATTCTCATTATATATTCTTATATACATTATTATATATATTCTCATTATATTCTTATATATATATTCTCATATATATTCTCATATATATTCTCATTATTATCATATTATTATCATGATATTATCATGATCTATCATTTTAGATGGTACCACACGATGCTGCTGATGGTACGTCTATGTTACCAGAAAATACTTTCGTCACTTATTCCGCTGATAGTACTATCAGATTTTGGAATTTTGACGGTTCTGTTAACTCGACCGCTTCAAACGGTTCTTCCGGCGGAAATAACAACAACTCATCTATAAAAAGAAACATTTATAGCAAAGAGTGTTTGAAGATTGTTTATGCGGATCCGGACGGCAAATACCGTTCATGTGCTTTGGAGACAAAAAATGAAAAATCTGGTTGGTACTTTAAGAATTATAATAATATTTAATTATTCTTGATAATTAAATGTTAATTAATTATTCTTGATAATTAAATGTTAATTAATTATTCTTGATAATTAAATGTTAATTAATTATTCTTGTTAATTAAATGTTAATTAATTATTCTTGTTAATTAAATGTTAATTAATTATTCTTGTTAATTAAATGTTAATTAATTATTCTTGTTAATTAAATCTTTTATGCAACAGATTCTTCGGATCAACTTAATGCTACTTCCGTAGAATCCGGTATCCGTACTTTAAAAATTAGTCCCGATGGAAAATTGATGGCATCTGGTGACCGTAGTGGAAATTTAAGGTATTTTATATGTATAAACATATGCATAAACTGTACGTAACTGCTTTTACTGTTAAAATATATACTAAATGCTTTTTATACAATGTATTTATTTAGAGTACATGATCTTGATACTTTTAAAGAAATTACTTATCAGGAAGCTCATGATGCTGAGATACTGACAATTGAATTTACCGATTCACGTGCACCTGGTGAGTAGGATGCAATTTAGTTTTAAGTGGCATCTTGTTAGCTTTTATCGATCCTATGCATTTATAATTTTGGCAACGTTGTTGTTAGCTTTTTATACATTTTTATGTATTATTTTTTTTAGGTGCTCCATATTTAATTGCTACTGCAAGTCGTGACAGAATCTTGCATGTCTTTGATGTTAACAATAATTTTCAATTGGTTCAAACTTTGGATGATCATTCTTCGTCTATAACTGCCATAAAGTTCACAAATGATGGTGGAAAGTTGATCAGTTGTGGTGCAGATAAGAGTATCATATTTAGAAGTCGACAAAATGTAGGTTAAAACCACATATACAGTCAGACCCCCTTAAATGCTACCCCCCTGAGTGCACACACCTCCTTAAATACACGTCTCCAACTCATATTACATCTATAGATTTTTACCTCCCTAAATGCAATACTTATCTAAGTGCACGTTCGACTAAATTTTCATATATGGTCCCGTCATATTGCATTTAGGGAGGTCTGACTGTATCTTTTTTTTACTGTCTTCTCGTTGATATCAACCTAATTAAATCTTTCATCATACTTTTTTATTATTAGTCTGGTGATTCCCCGTGTTATGTGACATATCATAATATTTCGGGAAGAGCAACTGTATTTGATATGGACATTGATATATCAAATCGATACATCGCTACGGTATCAGGAGAGCGTCGATTAAATGTTTATCATATTGATACTGGTAAAAATGTGCGTTCATACAAATCAGATACACCTGAGGAAGTCAATACTGCTGATCAAGGAAGTTTACTTAGAATTTCTTTGGACCCTGGTGGAGTACATGCTGTAACCGGCGGTTCGGATAAAAGTATTCGACTTTTCGATTTCACTAATGGATCGATATTGGGCAAAGTTCTTGGACATTCTGAATTAATTACCGGTGTAAAATTTACTTCTGATTGTGAACGTGTTATTTCGACTTCTGCTGATGGTTGTATATTTGTTTGGAAAATATCTGATGAATTGGTTTCAAAAATGCGACAAAAATGGCTTGATAGAAGTGGCGTTAGTGGTTCACTTGAAAAGACATCACCTTTGATGAGGGACTATCTTCTTCCACAATCATCAACTCCACCACCAACTATACCTAAATCTATCATGCCTGCACAAAAACCACAATCACTTATGGTAGATCTTCAACAATCATCAAATGATGATGGTCAAGAATCAGGTTTCTCTGTTCGTCGAGTAACAAATGGTTTAAAAATCAAAAAATCTTATTCATCTTTATCTGCTATGGAACTTCAAAATGAAGAGAATACAAAAAAATTTGCTGCTAAAAGGCCTGCATCTTTTGCAAATGATAGTTCATCACAACAAAAATCTACTCAATTAACGCCTAGGTTTTCATTAGACCATAGTAAACTGCCTATGGCTACTTCACCACCACCTTCTAATCAGACAGGAATATCTACACCACCTTCTAATCCGACAGGAATATCTACACCACCCAACACTCCAACTAATCCAAGCTCTGCAAGGAGAGAATCCTGGAAAATCGGTCTACCTAGTTGGGCAAAAAAGGCTTTTAAAGAAAAAGAAGAAGAAAAACGTCCTAAGGATAAAACTTCAAATAATAACACTAATTTAGTTTCCAATGTTCTCGTCAGTAGTCCAACACAGGAAATTAATCATCAACTTAATGTAGAAAAAAAGTTACCTTCAATTCCAAAGCCTTTGAATAGAGCAAAATCACAAAGTAAATTACGTCAAGATGCAACCAAATCATTATTAAATACGGAATCAGAAAAAGATGAATTAAAACCTGCAAATAATCCTGCTTCATTTAATGAGAAATTATCATTACCCCAATCATCGATTCTCTCTACGTCAACCCCTGATGATGATGATGATGATGATGATGACATATTTTCTCCTGCAGAAGAAGAAATCATTGCAGATGATTCTTGTAATGAAGATAATGAGACTATATATGTTGAATCTCAAGACGAAGATGGGATGGATGATAATGAAAGTGCATCATCTAAGGGACGCCGAAGTAGCTTTGTGGGAAGTATTAAAGTTGTGGAATTTAATGGTGATCGACCAAAGTCATCATCTGGAAGTGAAAAAGATAATGATATTGATTCTAATGTCTTGGAAAATGATAATGAAGATGATGAGATGGAAAGTGCCGAAGAAAATGTTCAAAAATTGGAGGATTTCTTACATATTGAAATCCAGAAGACTAGTGCAGATAATTCGACTTTGGATAGTAAAGCAAAAAAGAGGCAAAGTTTGACCATGAAATTTTATACAGGGAGTCAACGACAATCTAATGATTCAAGTGGTCGTAATAGTTTGATAGATGCATTGACTAAAATTATAGGTAAACAAGATTTAGCCATAAGTGAGGATGAAGGTGGTGTTTCGGAGGCTTTAGAAGCTTTGGAAAGGAAGTCTTTAGAAATAGAGAATCATGAGAATCATGAAAATGAATCCCTCGTTAAGGAAGACTCTACTACTATTGGGGAAGACTCTACTACTATTGAACAAGATTCTACTACTATTGGACAAGACTCTTATAAGAAATCACCACTACCGTCAATGATTTATTCAACACCGTCATCTCCAGCCACGTCAACTAAAGAAACTGTTAGTGATATGAACCTAAAACATGATTCTGACAATGGACAATATGTCAATGATAATGACTTAAAAGTTGATGATCTTGGTATTTCGATATCTAATGGATACCAAGATAACAGAAACTTTAATGAGCCCGATGCTAATGGTAACTTGTTAAAAAAAATATATATTATATATTTTTTATTTCAAAAGTTTTTTAATATTTTGATGAATTTATTATATATAGTGACCAGTCAACAAAGCATAGAAGAAGAACAAGTCAATGAAGAATGTGTTATGGACGATGTAGTAACCATGACGGTGCTTTTAGAACGAACTCTTTTAGCATACAAAAAAGTATCTTCGCCCGCCTCAAAGAATGAAAGTATAGCAAAATTAATTTCTGATAGTTTAAGTGGGATGATGGATGATATAAATAAGAGTCTTAAAGAAAGTGAAGAACAAACAAATGATCAAGTATATGAGTCTACAAAGAGCCAAATCAACGTGCCTGAAATTATTGAACCTGGACATGATACATATCATGATGAGGGTGATTTAGAGCCTATGATCTTGTATGGTACAGTTAGTGGTGACCACGAAAGTATGACATCAACGGATATCACATCCGGGATGTCATCGTCCTTAACACCACCACCACCACCACCGTCTCTTCGACCATCAAAACCATTAACGCAACAATTAAAGCAATTGCCCGAAGGATACACGCAAAATCTTTTAGAAAAATATTCTGATTTGTTGGTAAAAATGGTTGAAGAAAAACTGGACGCTAAAACTAAAATAAATGTTGAAGAATCAACAAGTAATACACAATCAAGCATTAACGATAACACATCGAATATTCCTGCTGTTAACGGAAAATATACTAAACCAACGAAGGGTGGAATGATACCAGTGATGCGAAACAAAGTTAGAAAGTAAATTCCAACTGAATATACATTATTATATACATTGGATGAACATTATTGCTTATTTAATAGAATATATATATATATATAGATTTAAATTGTAATCATTTATTTTTATTGAACAATTTATTGTGGATCTTAGTGCAATGACACATTTTAGGGGTGGGGATAGCATAATATAGTGTTATAGAAGAACAATTACTAAAATGAGATTTGTTAATGTATATAACTGCCCTTAAGTGTTTATTGATATGTAGTTTATTATAATTTAAAGCGAAAAAAATTTATCATTACTATTATACAATATATACATATACATATATACATTATACACATTTACACCATTAAATTTGATATTTAATGTACATACACAATAATTGAATTATTAATGTGGTATTTTAAGTATATATACCGATGTCTAAAAAAAACGAGATTTTTATTGTAACCGTTTCACCATTACATTTTCAGATTAAGTAATTTCTTATAAACCGGATTACTCAGAATAGTCGGTAAAGTTTAAAAATCAACTACACAGTGGCAAAAGCCGACAAAATATTTACACATATATATCTATTTATATAATTTATATATTATATATTAGGATATATTATTAGACTACGTATACGTATAAAATTTATTAATTGTGATTTTTGCTAACTTGTTCCCGGGGTAGACGACCTACGTAGGTAATTGGTGTCTGATGTATTAAATGAAAAATGGTTAACACCCTAAAAAAAATTCCCAAGACCTAATCCTAAAATTACCTTAAGATTTTTTTTATAAATCTATAAAAATTCATATACGATATACGTATTAGAGATCGCTCAGGGGCAAACTTAAACGTTTTAATATTTCGGTGGATCTTTACGTACAGTTATAAAAATCGATGAGTTTCTGATGTCGGTAACTCATTGATCCTGACTCGGCAATTTATTGATTCGGTCATCGACAATTTTTCCAGTTGTTCCAAGATTTTTGTTATCTATTAGAAGCAACCCCCGAATAAAAAAAGCAACCGTCCGATTTTGAAGCCAAAACTTGACGGAAGTTTTACTTTACTAAATAAAATTTTGACCCGAATATTTTTTGGTCAATTATAACTATAGGGGTAATGGTTTGGGAAAATCTCATATTTTAAGTGATTTTCCTAGACCATGACTCACTTGTCGGTCGGCCGGATCTGTTATGTTATGACAATCAAATAATTAACTTCATATGGCTATACGTACGTACGTATTATTTTTATTATTATTACTTATTATTATTATTATTCTTTTATTAATACTTTTTTTTTTTTTATCGATATTACTTTTTTTTTTTTTTAAAAAAAAAAAAAGGCATACGTAGCACAGATGCATGTTTCATAATAACTTCGAAATGCATAGATGAAAAAAATTAAATGTACAAAGGGGGAATCGAAAAAAATTAATGAAGATTTCCAATTTCAGGCGTGCACCCAAAAACGAAAAAAAAACACCAACCCGAAAGATAAAAAAAAAATGAAGAAAAAAAAAAAGGTAGATAAAGGGTCACAATTAAGGTAGAAGAAAAAAACGTCACACGCGGAACCAAATGATGAGAGATTTTGATTTTTTTTTTTTGGAAAAATTTACATGATTGGATTTAAAATAAAAAAATTCTATCATAGTTAAAGCTTAATGTTGTATGTTGTGTGTATATGAATAAAAGTCTATAAAATTTTTAGAATCTATAATGATTTTTCTTTAAGGAAAAAAAATTTACATTTAAA
The DNA here is from genome assembly GCA_910592135.1 of Racocetra fulgida. Lineage (NCBI taxonomy): Eukaryota > Fungi > Glomeromycota > Glomeromycetes > Diversisporales > Gigasporaceae > Racocetra > Racocetra fulgida. The sequence goes on along the minus strand of CAJVPZ010001592.1, from coordinate 1,879 downwards.
AAAAAAACTCCGATTGTTTGATTTGCCAAGTTTACTTACAATGCCAATTTTTTTTTGGTTTTTGTCTATGAAAAAAAAAAAACGAAATGATGATTTGTTATGTATGAATGGTTGTTCGAAAATCAGATTTGCTAGTATTTACATAAGAAAAAAAAAAAAAAGAAATTTTGATTCGACGATTTTAGTTGTGGAAATTCCAACCAATGTTATTGGTAGCGAACGATGGCTGATAACTTAATTGCAACATATGCGGTTGAGGTAAATTATATTCGTTGTTAATGTGATTTGCCTCATAAACGTTTTGGACGTTTTGGACCTGAATTGGAGATGTTGCAGATGTTGGTGAAGCGGTGACAAAGGGGCTAATGACACCTGAAGCTGGGGCGTTGACGTTGTTTCCGTCAAAATATACATTCATACGGCACGTATCGGAACTATCAAGGTTTGTTAATTCAGTGGTTACGCCCCAAGAATTCACGTCTGATACGGGATTCGATCCAATCGGAATAAGAAAATGAGTATTTTGGTGAAAGTATTCGGAAAGATCACGTGGAAAATGATTGAAATTGTCAAAGTTTTGGCGTTTTGCGTTTGTAGTATCGTTGGTGTTCAAGAAACGGCCTCCTGGACCACGTGGTCTGCGCATAGCATGCACGTGACGAGATTCGTGAATGTAAGGCTAAAAAAAAAAAAATTTAAAAAAATAAAAATAAATAAAAAAAATAAATAAATAAATAAATAAATAAAATATGTAAGATAATGCAAAGTAAAAAAAAAAAAGATTTTTGTATCATTACCTTTCTTTGTTTAGGAAGGTTGTAACGTTTCTCGAATATCGCACGGGCGATTCTTCGTTTAAGGATTCGATTTTTCTGTTTCGGATTGATCGTAATAGGTAATCCTTCATCGACTTTTTCGGTTGAGACAAATTTTTCGTTTTTTCCGATTGGTTCAGTTTTTTCAGGTTTACACTCTTCCTTGTGTACCAGTTTTTTTGACGTCTCAGCGGGGGGTTGCGGAACGGGTTGAGGCGAGGTCGGAGGTGAAGGAACTTGTTTCACTTCTTCTGTAGGGTTCATAACAACGTGTGAATGATTTGATACCATAGATCTATCAACACATCCATACATTCGGTCATCGATTAAGTATTGCTAAAAAAAATAAAAAAAAGAAATAAAGGTAAGATTAAAAAAAAAAAAATCCAAGAAAAAAAAAAAAATAAAAAAAAAAAAAAGATCTATTAAATCTTTTCGTATACTTATATAATGGAAAATCAAGTTCTTTATCCTTTACAACCACACTTCGTTCAATCTCAAATCGATAATACCAATATTGATTTATATGATGTAAATGCTGTTAACGTTGGTCAAGCGAACAATAATAGAATGTTGTGCCCTCCTGTCTATGATAATCATGTTATCATGGTAAATATCAAGTTTATTTATTTTTTTTTATTTTTTTTTTTATTTTTATTTTTTTTTTATTGACTTCTTTTCATTTTCGTAGAATGAACAATGCCTCTTTCCACAACAGTTTGATCAAGTTGGGCAACCACTCGTTGAGATGATATCATATCCTAACCCGGTATGTATGATTAAATATTTATTATTTCTCTTCTTGATCTTTATATTCATTTGATCTTCTAAATTTTCTTTATTTTTTTTTTTTTCCAGATACTTACGGATATACCCACTTTCGAAATAGATCAAATAGATCTCAAACCTGTGCTTACACCACCCGACAAACCGTACCCTGTTTTTCCGCCTCATCCGTCTCCTCCTACGGTTTGTATTTTATTATTACTATTTTTTTTTTTTTTTTTTTTTTTTTTTTTTTTTTTTTTTTTTTTTTTTTTTTTTTTTTTTTTTTTTTTTTTTTT
>CAJVPZ010001591.1:0-14106 GCA_910592135.1 Racocetra fulgida | reverse complement strand
AGGGAATTTTACAATATATAGAAGTATAATTTTTTTAAATATTTTATCTGCTAAAATTTTAGTATTATAAAAAATATATTTTGTTTTATATATTATAAAATTTTAGTCAAAATTAATTACAACTATAAAAAGTTTTATTAGTTACATATTTTTATTTTCTATATAAATTCTATTGTACCACTGAAATCATATGATAAATGATCTATATACCCCCTACCCTTAATATGCTTGAAATGTGAACAATTCTGCGCATTGATAATCGATCTAGTAACAGCCTGGATAAATAAAGAAATATATTAGATTATATGTATTCAATTAGGAATTAATACACAAAAGAAAAATCGATACTTAATATGCTCATATGACATAATAACACATAAAAAATAATATAATTAGATAATGGTTAATAGTAGTCAATTGTGAGAATATAAAAAAAAAGAAATAAATAATAATAAAATACTTGCTTTTTTGCTTGCACTAAAGGATACCTTTTTTTTCGCAACTTGTTATTAAGTAACAGACATTGAGGTTAATTAATGATTGCAACTATTTAAGCTTATATATTGCAAATTATATTATAAGAATATACAGTCTTTCAAATATCAATTGGACCAGATATGTATCATGGATTTCTCTATTTGACTCTGTATATGTAAAATATATTGAACCTAATTATAAATACATAAAGAAATCTAATATATACGTATATTGTAAAAGGCAGGATCGTCCTTCCCAAAAAAGTTGTCATTGCAATCAGTTGTATGAATTTCTGGAATTCAGTTAATTCCTAAAAATAGTAGGAAAAATCAGAATAGTGGGAAAGATGAAAAATTAGAATAACTAGAAAAATTAGAATTCACATTATTCTTGTATATGTAAAATTTATTATATAAATAGAGATAAAACATAACTTTGTGAAGTTTAATTTAAATAGTTCCACAAAAACCTTTAAAATAAGAGTAGAAGTGTTTGTCTTTAACCCATGGTACTCTTCTTATTAAAAATCGTTTGTTGTTATAGTTTTTTCTTATCCCTGTGACTATCGTTATATTTAGTAAAAGAAAGAAACAGTATTAGTAATACAACCCTTATATATTAAACTTGATTCTGATCAAGTTTGTGACAACATCATTTTATTCGATTCATGATCTTGTGATACTGTGACCTTGTACCACATTCTAATTAGCCAAATTCGATCATGAGACCCAGCCGCAATACCTATGAAAAGAATTATAGTACTAGCGAAAGTGTTAAGAAAAGTAGAATACTTATTAAGGAAAGATAGTAGAACACTTATCTGAGTCTAACACTATCCTTACCAATCAAATTAACATTAATTACTCAGACCAAGTCTTTCTATGCATCGATTGTTGCCTTACCAATATTAGAGCTTAGTTAAAGTAGTTTTAATATTCTGAATAGTTCTAAGTTATTATTTTTGTAGTGAGCAGAATAAATATCAACTCAGTAATTTTTCCGACGCAGCCTACAAATTTCTAACTTTTACAATGTACGTACGTATAAAAAGAGTTATTTGCATAATATGAACTACCTCTTTATAAGAACGGGATAACCGAAGATGATAATAAACGAATGTCTCGTGTTTGTCATGTATAATGTATGACTCGTGCTAATAAATCAATACTAGTGTTGAAAAGGATTTAATGTGATTTGCAATTACGAAAGAGGCAAACGACTAAATAAATATAAAGATACAAGTAGACGTATAACTGTTTATTAATAAATCTTGAGTTACAATATGAAGACACGATTACTCTAATTAATATTCGAGTGGAAAGCACTGCTGATTTTTGAGGAAATAACAGTGATACTTATATATATTGTGAACTAATGATAATTACTAGTAATATACAGCAAACATAACATGATAAAATGGTCTAATATAAAAGAAATAAAAAATATTCTATATATATACCAAATATGCCAGATATAACAGATATCAATAGTATCTCATATAACTGCCGGGTAATAACTAATGATCTTGCTCATATGTTTTATAAATATTCATATACATTTTCTAGGTTATAGTCCCATAATACCTCTCTATTAAAAAAATATAATAGTTTTCAGATAATTTTAAAAGTTCTGAATGTCAAGTTTTTTTTAAAAAAAAAATTTTTTTGACAATAAATTAAGTCAAATATTAGTTTATTTGAATAAATTTTTAGAAATAAAATATACTTTTAATGAAAACTTTTAGCACCTTTAGATGTACTATAATACCTGATCTTCCTTTATGTTATGCTCTTCTAATAATGGCTATAAGAGTTTATTCTTATATTATCTCCTGGCCAACTCTATTTATATAACTTTTTCATATATTTATTTCTACTAAATATATCTATTTAATTTAGATAATTGAGCATTATTCTATTTAATCTTAAATATCAAAACTATGCATAAAATAAAAGCTTCATTTTAAAATAAGTACATGAAAGTTATATTACATAGACAGCAGGGATAAATCATTTGCATCCTATGTAGTTGGATATATGTGAAATTTTGCAGTAAAAGTATGGATAACCATGGCCAATTATACTTACTGCACAAAATTCATTTATACCTAATTGCCCAGGATATAACTATTATTTATAAAGAAAAATCGAATATTATGGTATATTTAAAATTTACTAATAGGAAAAATTTTTATGAAAAGCCTATTTATTTGCAAGATTTACTAAAATAGCATAATATTTGACTTACTATCTAATGATAAAAGAAAAAACTTTAAACTTAAAAAAACTTGATATTCTAATCTTTAGAGATTGTACCTGTCAAAAAAAATTTACCTGAATATTATTCAATTACTTAGTTATACAGGTAATTTATTATAACCATCTAATAAAAATATCTATTCGTGTACAATCACTACTAAACTTCCAAATTCATTAAAAAAATATGCATATATACCACAAAACCCAGGCCTCAAAATTATATATTAATATTTTTTTCCTGCCTGTTTTATATTTTTTCGCCACCCAATTTTGATAACTTCTAATTTAATTAATTCCAAATCATTTAAGTCCTTAATTGTATTTACAGTTATTTCTTCCCGTTCAAATATCACTTTTAAATCTAAATAAGCCCCATTACTATTATGAGTTTTATCTAAATCTTCAAAAAATTCTTGAAGACTCGAAATTGAACCTGAACTTGATGTAACTATAGGTGACAATTGTAATTGTAATGCTTGGGTATTAGATTTAATGGCATTAGTTATACCAAAGGTCAAATATGAAGGTGGCGTTTCAATAGTAGTAAGTTTGTTTTTCTACAAATAAGAATATTTATTATATTTTACACATATATTTTTTTAAAAATTAAAAATACTAAAAATGAATACAAAAAAAATTTAGTTCTCTTAATATTAATTTATAATAATAATACTTACTATATCCTGTGCCCACAAATGTAAGCATGCAGATATTAATGCAAGATGTTTATCATCTTCAATATAACAGGCGTAGCGTGAATGTTGCATTGATATTTTGATCTAATTTCTGTAATAAAATTGGCTAGTTCGATTTCATCATTACTAAGTTTGGATTCTTTGGGTACAAAACCTGTTTTTAATTTTTTAATTATTTTTTTTGGTGTTTGTTTATCCAAATCACTGAATTCTTCAATTAATTTCTCTATATATATGAATGTTAAAATTGTAATCTATATTACTTATTATATAATACATATAAAATCAAATGTACATACATATGTATATACATATATATGTACTTTAGTTTTTCTTTTTCTATTTTTTTTTTTATTACCAGATAATTTTAGCACAATGTTTAGCACCATATATTTGCTTGACGTTGCTATTTTTTTACATTCACTAATAAACGTATTATAATCATCTTTGTCGTCTAAAGCTATTGCTTGTCTGCGACTATTGATTTTATAAGAGACTTGAATGTTATTTTTATCCAAATTATTATTATTGATATACTTTTGAATATGATTAACCAGATTAATTTAAAAGCTGCCAAAATCAGTTGATTCAAACGTGAACCATTTTGCTGGTATTGGATCAGACTTACTAACTTTAATTATAATTTTGGCTTTGAATTTTGAACCAAGATTAGAATCTTCATCTAATGAAACAGGGTCTGGTAAAAAGTCAGAATTATCATCACTAACGCTTATAGCCAAAGAAAAGTCTGTATTTTTAACCATATCTTTAACTGTTTCTTTAACCCTTTCTTTAGCGCGATCACTACAACTTGTAATAGCTGAAGAAACAGAGTCTGGTGAAAAGTCAGAATCATCATCACTAATGCTTATAGCTGAAGACAAGTCTGTATTTTTAACCATATCTTTAACTGTATCTTTAACCCTTTCTTTAGTGCGATCACTAATACTTGTAATGGCTGAAGAAATATCTTAATCTTTAAAACTTTTTTAGCACGATTATATCGTGAATGGTATGTTAAACAAAACTAAAATTAAACGATTGATTAAAATCACAGTCATATGCAAAAATACGATTATATTTTTTAAGAAATTGTTTTTGAGTTATTTGAATATTATTAGGATTGTAACATCTACTATAAATTTGTTGACTTTGTTTAGAACGAGTTTTATCGCGAGCTGGTTTTTGTTCAACATCACATTCACATAAGTCTTGAGTTTGGTCCATAAAGCAAAATAAACACTTTTGGCATGAAAAACATATTCCAATTTTATAAAATGATATTTTTTTTTTTTTTTTTACACAGCGATTTATGATCATTAAATATTTGCAAAATTCCATTATTAAGTTATTAAATTATATACATATTATTGCTACATAAAAACAAAAGGAAAGGAAAATAGAACTCTATAAATTTATTAGCGTTTTGGTATCAATATTCGATTTTACATATTAGGACAATGATACGATAATAATTCTAAAAACTCATGTTAATATACAGTATTTCTTGGCCAGAAAACTTTAAAGAATCTCTATATAATTTTAATTAGTTTTTTTTTTTTTAATAAAAAAAAAATTAGCTACCATTACTGGACAGAATCATATAATAAAAGAAAACCAACAGAACAAACATTAGCCACCATTACTAGACAGGTTCATATAATAAAAGAAAATTAGCAGAACAAAATTTAGCTACCATTACCGTATAACTGAACGGGGCCATATAACAAAAAAAGACTAATGGAACAAGACTAAAACGATATGTATAGTGAACAGTGGCCATTTACTGTACCACTGCCCATTGCATTCATAAAAACCTACCCCAGTAATACTAATTTCAGGGGTATCGATTCAATATTGTGATAATACGTAATCTAATCTCACTTGATCTTTTACTATATTAGTCCGTTGGGTGACTAGAAATCTATTTTAACAATAATTCTCTTCCAAATCGATTGAGTGGAATAACTAAAAAAATGTGTTCAATTTTTAGGTTATTTATTTTAGATAATTCGAATAAGCAATAGGGCTATATCAATACAACTATCTTATTAACTTATATTATAAATATGGAATGGTGAACTCAATAATAGTGTGACTTCTTATTAATGATAAAGTTTTTGATCGAACGAAATTCCTGACAAAGGACAAAGCATTACTGAAGGCATATATTGCTAATAAGATGCAATTATCTCATGTTAAGATTGGATTATACTGAAAATTTGTCCTATTTTTATTATAAAATTATAATACAGTAGTCTGTTAATTTAGAATTTAAGGTAAGTATGTATTATTAATAAGAGTATATAGAAATGCTCACAGCAAAAGCAGGAGATGAGGCTATATATTATATAGTCTCATCCTCTGCTTTTGCTATATATATAGATTTTAGTAAATATTTTGGATTTAAATAAGGATCCAAATCTCAGTATAAGCTATTACTGAAATCAGATTAATATGGAAATTTGAGCTATTTAATTTGAAAATTACAAATTTTTTAAAAATGCATTTTTAGGCTTTTTTAGGATTTGGGTTAGGATTTAGGGTTAGAATATAACAATAGTATAAGTAGATTTTATAGGCTTAAAAGGAAATTCCAAATTTTATTTTAATTTGATTCACAACAATAATTATAGTTTGAAGTAATATACTTAATGAGATTTTATGCACTTATTAAAATCTAATTTTGTTTCTTTTTTTTTAGATTTTATTTTCGATAATAATTCAGATGAAATAAAATGGTTCATTATTTATCATCACAAGAAAGGATTATAAATTTAGTATAATAAGTAATAATAATATTCTGATCTGTTGAGAATTGGTAAAAACTTTATTTCTGCTTATTCACATACGGTCAGAGTATTATTAATTAATACTCTCCATGATCTTGATATAGTAATTGGGGTATTATATTAGTAATATCCTGGGCCGTGAGGTATTAGTTTTTACTTATACACATACAGAACAAAATAATAATGATCAATTTTTGATAGCAATCAAGAGACTAGAGATTATTAATAGGATATAATGAATTCAACTAAATCAAAATTTTTGCCTACAGATGTTTGAATTCATGTAATTGGATAGCAATCACATGTATTTCAAATATTAATACTCAGTAAAATCTATATTTTATATTTTTTTTTTTACCTCACGGAACAGGACAAAATGACGTTAAACATCACAAATTACTCTATTACACTTAAAGCTTTTATTATCAATAAAGAACTTTTACAACTCACTATGAAGGTGCTTCAAGATTTTTTGCATTTAGTAAATTTTTTTTTATTCTTATATCTTTTGCTACTATATAATATCTAATATCTAGATCTTATTGGATTTTGATATAGAAAATTAATTTTATAATAATTTTGAATTTGGATAGAAACCAATACCAAAATTTAAGTATTTAGTAAAGTAGTACTGTATGGCAGTATAGATTCGGGTGGACATATAAAAGTTATACTAAATTTTGATCGTATATATGGTTAACATAAACTTGTAAAATTCAGTTTTTATGAGTAACCCTTTTTATAGTTAAGGTTAAAACAAGCGCCAGTATTGTTCTTTTTCTGTTAGAGCATAGACAGGTAGTAGGAAAGTAACTTTGGCTTGACAAATTTTTGTTTTTTTTTACAAACCATACGTACTATCATGATTTCTACGCATCCCTCCTAATTTGTGTTTCAGTACTGTATTACTTTACTATGTCCAAAATCTTAATCTGGGAACTTACATTTAAAAGATACTATATTCAGTGACAATAGTACTTGGGTTTTTTATTTATTTAAAAAAAGGATCAGGTATTGATATACTACAATGGTCTTAAAACAGATTGCCATTCATGATAATTATAAAGTAGATACGTTTTATGAATTTTAACTCGAAAAAACTTTTTTAATTGTGTAAGTACTATTACTTTAAATTTACATATAAAAATTAAAATTTTAATTAATTTAAATTTTACTGTATTTGAAAGCGAATGGTTATTATTATCATTATTATACTTATCTTCGATATTATGATCATTATTATTATTATTATACTTATCTTCAATATTATAATTATTATTATTATTGTTATTTTTATTATAAACTAAATATTGGCTTATAAGAATAAATATTTAGTTCAGATCTTTTAACTAACAAATAGCTCAATATAAAGTTTGATTTCTTGAATAGTATAGATTTCAAAAATGATAAGCAAAATTATCCTCTAAATGGTAACTACAATAAGGTCTTTACTTCCTAAGATATAAAATAAAGGTTTTAATTCTTGAGAATGGGAATAATGTAACACAGAATTAAATTGGTCTTGCCTAAATAATAGATTACCCTCAAATCCACATTACTGTTTTTCAGTTTTGTCCAATCTAGAACAGAATGACTAGGTTCTAAAAATATCTTTTTTCATAGTTTGTTTGCCTTTTCAAGGGGTTAAGTTTTTTGGATTGTGAAGAATTTATGTACTGAGGGCTATCAGGAAGGAGAAAAGCTGATGTAACGTTTGATGTATATTTTGCATGCTGGGTTGAAGGATTGAAATGACGATTTACTACTTAAAAATTTCGAATATACCATCTCTCAGTTTTAGAATATCTCTGTTTGAGTTTACAGTTAGCTGTGCATGCGGCCCAACAACAATTAATTCTGAATTGAGATATGCATTATTAGATAAAAGAATTCCACCATCAGATCCGTAACGAGTAGGTGGAATATTGACATATCTAGTTATTTCTTTGGTGGCAGATTTGGTTGTTTCTTTAGATTTATTAAGAAGGTCAAAGCCTAATTCAAACAGGTATTGTTCGTATGCTACAAATAATTTATTTTCTAATTCGTGATTCTTTATCTTTTTGGATACCCATGCTAAAGCAGGTTGACATACTGATTGTCACTCTGTTTTATAATTATCTAACACGATTTTTATATATATTATCTCTGCTAGAACCTTTCAAATTTTTAACCTGACTTTGCTTATATTTTACGTTTGTGGATTTTCTATTCGGAATAAGATGGATTATTGACTTAGTAAATAAAATATTACTGAAGCATATATAATGCAACTTATACTCCTCTACACTGACCATAAACTATAATACCCATATATACAGCTTAAATTGTAAAGTACCTTAGGTATTTTGGACCACGCTGTACAGCTTAAATTGTAAAGTACCCTAGGTATTTTAGACTATGCTATACAGTACCTTACAAGCTTATAAATAAAATCCAGACCTTTTATATTCGAATATTGTTGTGGCAGGGCCTATAATAGAGTTTTCTCAGTCCTGTACTAAATTGAAAGCCGAATACAAATCTGTAAATGTTGAAAATTAGACAAATGTTGTAAAACTATAAAAGCTCATAAATTAAATCCAAACCTTTTATATTCGAATATTGTTGTGGCAGGGACCTATAATAGAGTTTTCTTAGTCCTGTATTGAATCAGAAGATGAACACGACCTAAATCTACATATGTATATTGATTAAACAAGCATACTGTAAAACCCTTACAAGCTTATATACTAAATCCAGACCTTTTAGATTCTAGAAAACGAATAAACTTGTCTAGGTGAAGTTTTCAGAAGTCGAAATTTAATTGCACATTGAACGTTAATACTTCGTTGAATATTAATCCTTTGTTGAAATATTAAATTTTTAAGTATCGGTATTGATATGAATTGTAAATTAGTTATCCGAGCAATTTTTTTGTGCTAGCCAATCTGGTCTATGAAGTACAAATCCGCATAACTATTGTTTGATGAACAATTACATAAAATCAATGTCAATCTTTAATCAATGTGCTTAGGTAATCGAGTGTATGAGTGTACAAGTGTACAAGTGTACACCAAAAAAAAATATATTATTTCTATTTTCAACTATTTCGAAAACAGCGATAATATTTATAAATATTGTTATTAGTAAAGATTTTAGATAAAGAGTATAATGACTTAATGAAGTTAGTAAGTTGTTATATCTCCAGGCAGCAAAACAAAAGTTTGAATTCTACTAGTAATGAAATTTGAATTTATAAAATATGTTACGGCAGACTGTATAACATATTAATCAGATCAGCATCTGTAACCTTGATCATATCAGCTTGTACTGAAAGATTGTAGAATATAGTGTGATATATAAATTATACAAATTGTGAGTAAAGCAGCCAAATTAATTCAAGAGATTTGAAATACAGAAGCCCACTTAAGAAGTTCTGAGTAGAAAGATAGTACAGATTTTTGACAGCACTATATATAGAATTATTATCTGGAAGCTAAATACTGGAAATAAACGGTTCTATGTCAATATCCCAAAGATCAAAATCTTGAAAATACTAAATCCTGATACATTAAATCCTCAAAGAACAAAATCTCAAAAGTATAATATCCTGAAAATTGAAATCCTGAAAAAAAAAAAATCTCGTAAAAACATATTATGTTCTTATGGGATTTTTTTTTTTTAAGATTTCAATTTTCAGGATATTATACTTTCAGGATTTTGTTCTTTGAAGATTTAATGTATCAGAATTTAGTATCTTCAGGATTTTGATCTTCAGGATATTGACATAGAACCAAAATAAACTGAATGAAGACCGAATATTTGGCAAAACTACTACACCAATTAGGCCGCTAAATAATTAGAGAAAAAAGGATTTATTCAGAATACCAGGAGACACCCACTGGTCTCTTTTGGTCCATTTGAATTAGAAGTTTAGGATACTAATAGTTAGCATCGAAGTATTGTTAATAGTCCTTAAAGTGGGTGCTGAGGTTTGGATAAACTTTGCAAAGGCAAAAAATAAATAAAAGTAGCAGAAGTAAAATGTTGCAAGTACTTGGCCATAGCTTAAACATAAGTTACTAAAAATCTAGATAATATATATATAGAATATAAACTGCTCTAATAGGTTTATTACAAGGATAAAGTAGTTCTAAGAGGTCTTAGTGGCAGTTCCTCTTTAAGAAGAATATTCTATAGTACTAAGATAATCAAAAAGTTTAAATAAGGGATCCACAGGCAGATCTCAGGTATAGCAAGTGGTAGGTAACTATAGATAGTAATATGTATAGTGGAGCCTTTAAATAGGCAATGACTAAAGTTGTATATATGGCCAACTATACTCTTGTTAATATAACAAAATTAAGGGTAATTTATATAGTTGTCTTGATATTCGAACCAAAGTTCAATAAAATGTATCAGCCTTCAAAGTGATTATCTTAACATTAAAAAAAAAAAAAAAAAAAAAAAGATTTTAGATGTATTATTTTAAATTTTTTTTTCTACTTAGACAAGATCATATCAATGACTTTGTTTTTTAAGTTATTATCTCATGAAAGATTTAAAATAATAAAACTATAGCCCTGACATCCTATGGCTACTATAACATAACCAAAGGCTATCCAAGCACCTATAGGTGACCTGCTATACCGGCTAGATATAAAATAATACTCTACCAAGAGGGCTTATCTAACCTGGAGATGAGCACCATACACATAATGCACATACCTGCATACAATTATGTATGCACATAGTGTGCACATAGTGTTTGCCAAGTACATTAAATTTAAAGTTTCATAGCAACAAGTAAAATTAATAATAATTAATTAATTACTACATCACCTAACTATGCACACTATACATACTAAAAAGCTATATGCATCATGCAGTATGAAATGGGTTGAAATGCACATAGTGCCCATCTCTAATCTGACTACTACTCTACAATAGGATATCACCAATCTTCTCATAGAAAAGTGAAAGAAAAAGAAAAATTTTTTAAAGAAACACAGAGGTATAGAGTGATACATTAAAAAAATATAAGCAAGAATTTAATAGAGTAAGGGGAAAACGAAAAAAACTAAACTAAATACAGGTTTTTCATCTGCACTAGGTAATCACAATTATAAGCCTGTGTCAAGCTCTATAAAAATTACATACTACTATTTAAACTAGTCTCTACTCTAATCTATATATATAGTATATCAAAGATAAAAAAAACCTTATAACAAGGTAAAAAAAATAGCTTCTTTGATGTCAGTACTGTAAAGAGGTCAAAAAGGTCAGAAATTCGCATCATTGGTCTTAGAGCATTGTTTGTTCAGATTGTTACTTTTAAGACATGTCTTCTATATGTCCAATTCCATATATAGTCATGTATTTGTTGTAATAGATAAAAAGTAAATAATACTAACCAATTTGGTAAATAAACAATATGTTGATGTTTTGAAGAGAGTAAGCTAAGATATCCACTTTTTTACAAAATTTTTTCTAAAAAAAAGATGAAGGATTAATGAGAATATGTAAGGTTCTTCTTGTAAGTTTTATAGTCATATAGTCCAGTTTCTAGTATCTACTTAATATTCTTGCCTAGAGACTCTTGCTCTACTTGTTTCCAGAATAAACCTTTTGGTTTGAATGCCAAATATACTAAGGAGTTCGCTGAATAAAGAAAAAATTTGATCTAAGGTACAAACTCATCTAATATTCTTATATACTACTTCTTGGTGTTTCATGTATTATAAACTTCATTGACAACAAATTTGCTTCTGCAAAACCAAAAATATTGTTGCATTTACTTAGTCTCTTTTCTATATTGTTTACTGTAGTTCAGTTATTTTGTTGTTAACCGAGGGATCATTAATATTATCTTAAATATTAATTATAAGTTGTATTAATTTAGATTATATAATACCAAAAATTAAAGCAGATTAAGCAAGTTAGTATAGAGATTAAGTATAGTTCAGTTTCTATATATTTTATTTTTCTTAGAAATTTTGTTAATAAACTAGCTGAGATATTAATTGTATATTTATTTTGAATCTAATTAGAGTTTAAAAACATTCTGTATATAGCTTATAATAATAAGTTGATGCAGGATAAAAATTAATATATAATTAGTCAAATATAATTTTTAGTATATAATAAATATTAGATTATTAGTTTAGTTATATATGCAGAGAACCATTTATATGATGGTCAGACTCAACGTACAGAGCAAACTATGGAATCTTGCGCAGCTGTGAGAACCGAGCTTAAAATAGCGAATGACATATCTATAATACTGACAAATTATTCCTAACATCCTTAAACCCCTATAATAAGCCAACTCAATATACTGACTATACAAATACTTTCTATACTAATGAACCACACATTATTTTATATAACCCCAATACAAGTTATAACAAGATTCTATTGTCTTGCAACCTTTCTACACTTCTGTATCCACAAACTATCAACTCTTTTATTAAACATCTTGAATCTTTCAACTACAACCTTAATAATATATATAACTATACATTTAATTTACTAATTAAAGAAGACTATAGCATTGCTTATGTTTATCTCTGGTCTGTTCATAATTTTGGATGATATAGTTATTTCACAGCACTAGTTGAAAGCTACAAATATCTTTCTTTTATTCCTCTTTCTACTATATCAGACATTTACTCCCTTAAAACAGTAACTATTTCTAATATGGTTAAAGATGATTAGACCCACAATCCATACTATTACTTCACACAAGATGTTTATTTCAACCTTTATAATACTGAACATACCACTGACCCAGATCCAAGACCTCTTCTACACTCATTACACCTATGCTTTAACAGATTTCTCAAATACTATAACTTGTCAACACTATCTGAACTACAAACTATTATTTTATTTCTCAACCATCTTAGCCTTTTTAGATACAATCTAGAAAACTCACATATCTATACTCTTATTATCTCCATTAAAAAAGACTACTTTGAAGCACATATATATCTACTCTTTGAATCCAAACCACTTTATTCCATCTAGAGAAGCCCTAAAACACTACTACAATATTACTCTCAAATCTAACAGCTACATTACACCCAACCCATTAACAGATCTTTTTTTAACTACTCAATCACTCTCACTAAATACTGAAAATAAACCTCTTCTAACCAATGAAACAGATATCCTATTTATACTACTGCTTACCTTATCTGAAAATCAATATACAAATCTACCCTTAAATATATCTAATATAACTCAAAGCCTCTCAAACCAACCCTCCTTTACACTTGAACAAATTAAAATCTGCTTCCTTAATACAAATAGACTGTCTTATTCCAAACAAACCTTACTTCACAACTTTATTACTGAGAACCAAATAAACATTTTTGGTCTTTCTGAAACTTACCTAAGTATTAAAGATGCTAAATTACTCTCACTAACTCAAAACCTTTCGAATTACACTAACCTCTAGAGTGAAGCTAACAACACCAAACAGAGTGGAGTTGGTCTTCTAATACATGAAAATCTCTCTAGGTTCATTAGCAAAATACAAGAATACAAAGGTTATATCCTCTCTATAGATTTATCCTTACTAAACTATCCTATCCAACTTATACAACTATATTTTCCAACTAAAGAAAAACAAACTCTAAAAAAAAGAAATATATGAATAAACACTCTTTTTTATTCAAAAAACCAATTATAAAATTGTTATTATGGGAGATTTTAATGCAACACCAAATCCTAAAATTGACCAACTACTATCTAAAAAAACTCAAACTCCAGAATCCTTACTAATTAAATATCTTAAACCAAATTTCTATAACATCTTTAAAATCTTTCATGCTGACCTTCCAAAATTTACTTGCTATCACAAAGATCATCAAAGCAGAATAGACCAAATTTGGACAA
>CAJVPZ010001590.1:0-14110 GCA_910592135.1 Racocetra fulgida | reverse complement strand
CATTTAATATCTTTTTAGAATGTAGTAAATTTGATAATTAAATTCAATAAAAAAAGTTTAATCTAGTTATAATTGTGTACATTTAATTGATATTGAATTTATTAACAAATTCATTAAATTGAAAATTTTACAGCTGACTATATTGAAATTCTAATTAGTTTTATCACTACAATGAGATAAAATTAAAAATAGAAATACTTGTGAAATTTTAAGTTTACAATTTCCCAATTTCATCATAGTAATGAAATTCTGTTTAATTTCACCAGCATCTCAGAGGCGATATAAAATAAATGATTATTGGATTACTAGTTTTTTCGACTATTTAATTCTGGTTGTCGCTTAATTTAATGAAAATTATTTCCCTACAAGTCACTGACACTATATAAAGTTAGGGTTAGCATTGATAAGTTGCAGATATATATATCTTAGCAAATTGTTATTTAGTATGATGTCAGGTAAATGACTTGTAGAGGAATCATACTATAACCTTTTAATCTAACAAATATTAGAGTTCTTTATAGCATCTTATATATTAAGGATATAGTATTCAATAATGACATATTTGAATAGCTTCATCATATATAACATAGTAATGAGATGGTCTTGTATAGACATTTTAGTCATAATAATATTAAACAATAAATGCTTGCTGCAATTGCATACGGTCGCTTATTTAACACTTCTGAGACAACCACACTAATAATTCATTAATAGTTGTGTTTTGAGTTAACCCATACATCCAAGATTATTACTAACTAAACTAAATGTAATATAACTCAACCATGTAAAATAAAAGAATGTTAAATATCACAAAATAAAAATTTTTTTTTGCAAACTAGGTAAAGACTTACCATAAAAGTGCGTATACAAGACCCGAGTCTTTTACATACCACCAAAAAATTAAAAAAAAATTAGTAAAAAATGAAGGTGGGTCTAATATATGGGGGCCTTGCATATGCACTTTTGCGATAGGCGCAACACCATCTAACAACTTTGCTAAAAACATTAAGTCAAATCTTTTTCATTTACATAATCTTCATTATTCGAATTCCACTTGAACTCAAAGATTAATATATTTTTGAGTTAGTGAAATTACACTTTTTAAATGAAATAAAACACTGTATATAATCAAAACTTACTTGAGTGCTATTTTAGTTTATTACTTTATAGTGCCTTGTATATATTAATAAATAATTAGTTTTTTATATTAATGCTTACAACCCTAAGCTAAATTGGGCTCAGCTGATATAAAGTCTCTCCCCTGATCGTAACTATATAGAAAAGCATGTAAAAAAACACACTATTATGGGTACTGTTAGCAAATGGCGAAAGGCAAATCTAAACCCGATGAAAGATAAAACTGGCGAAACTTTGGTGAAACAGCGAAACTTTAGCGAAACGGCAGAACTCTGGTGAAACTCCTGAAGAAGTCAAAGATCAAATCCTCTAAAACTTTGAAAAGAATAAGCCATGTTAATAAATCAAAATATTCTTCGCATAGCTAATAAGTATAGCATATGGTTTATATAAAAAATGTACAAAAACAATAAGTAAAGTGATAGCCTTTTGTTTGTATTCGAGAAAATTAGATTTCAACTTATAATTAAATCAACTTAGCCATGTAAAATAAACCTATTCTAAATATTTACTCTAATTTTGTCGTTAGATTGTTAAGGTTTTTTCTCTTTAACACTTCATTGTTTAAACTTTAAGTACCATACATATGTAAGTAGTTCATTAGCATTATTATTACTGACGATTATTTTCTGATTCTTTATTTTACCTAGCCCTAAATCTCAAGGCTAACTTTAAGAAAATAAATGTTATATCATTGACCTATAATATGACAATTTAATTCATTAATAGTTTAACTTACTAATATTTTACCAACAAAGTATTTCCGGTTATTGTTATTAGATCAGGTTTAGAATTATAGTATAATTAAAGTTAGTATAATTTTTAAAAAAAATCTATTAATAAAATAAATTATTAGAATAATTGTTAGTAAAATAAACTAGTTGGTTGGCAAATGACAGCGATGTTGGTAAATTGATAACATATATCATACATAATATTAATATCTAGAAACAAAAAGATTGATAATTATATAAAAGTGTTTTAACATTCTTTAATTACTTTTTATTCTTGACTCTTTTACTAGATTTACCATCTTTTACCAGTTTCACCACCTTTTTATTAGTTTTGCCAATTTCGCCATTTTAATTTTTTTTTAATTTTTTTTTGCCGAAAGTCGAAACTCGCCTTTCATCTTTGGTGAAAACTCACCTAACAACATTAAAGTTAGCAAATCGACTGTATATTTTTTAGTGTATTGAATTTATATTTGAACTATTAATTGATTTATTATTATATTTCTTAAATGCCAATAAATAATAACAATATTAAGTATCTTATTCAAGTCATTGAAACAGACTTAAATCACAGGTTTTTAAGAACATAATTATTTTAGGTACTTATTTGTAATAATTTTCAAATATCGGGCTTCTATATGTAATTTTATTTCATTTTGGGCACTTATTTGTAATTATTTCATCTTTGAGCCTTTATCTGTAAATTTCCCTTAATTTTATAATAATAGAGCTATACAGTAAATTTATAGATACCAAAATATAACCCGAGTCTACCAGATCAAGTTCGGGTTCGACTCTAAACTCTTTCGGAGTAATAATTATACAAATAAATTTTATGCATGACATGTGGCAGCTTGTAATTGATTTTTGGTTTAAAATGTCATATAGATATTAATTTGGTTAGTTTGTATTTGCATTGTTAACAATATTTCAAATGCATGTTAATATTGTTATTCCTGTTATAAAAAGTAAGAATAAAACAAATGAAGGAATAAACTAGTAATACTAATTTTATTTATTTTTATTAATAATGCAAACCCCTAAAAGAAAATTAAATAATAAACAAAACTAACATATAAAGAGTTAGTATAAAATTATGGTATGAGATTATAGAAACATATCGGTAACTTCCTTTTGTATTAAAACTTGCAGTTTTCTTCAGGTGCATTGAATGTAAACTCTGCAGTGTCACGTTTGTTAAATTATTTTAAGAATTTTAAGCGAACGTTAAGAATTAAACTGTGTAAAAACAATAATAAAATTTTAATAAAATAGTTCTTAAATTTCACCTGATATGCTGAATGTAAAATTGATGACACCTCGTTAAACTGTAAGAAAAATTCATGTGGAAATTACATTAAATTAAAAAAAGGGATTACTTGAAATTTCTAATATATCGAATGTAAAATCAATAGTACCCCCACACATTAAATTATTTAATAAAGAATGGATGTATTTTAAGGTAAATTCCTTTCTATCTGTTAAACTGTTAAAAAAAAATTAAATAAAGGAATATCTACATAAAAGGACCTGAAAAATGAAAATAATTATAAATAAGGACCCTCAGCGTATTATATGTGAAAATTACAACTAATTTTGCCAATCTTCAAAAGGAATTTAATAAGTTTATGCAGTTTGATTGATGCGTAGCAACCTTTATAAAATATGGCTCATATTTTATGACTTATTAGATTAAAACCAAAATAATATTACAATACTATATAATCGTGAAATAATGCCCCAGGGCATAATCTCAGACATAATGATATAATTATTTTTATTTTGAGCCCTTATTTGTAATTAATTTATTTTCTGAACCCTTATATGTAAATTTTCTTAAATAAAAATGGTGTAAATTTTCTCCTAGCACATCAAATGCAGTGTTGAAGCATCATTTAAGTATCTATAACTATTAAAAATAGTTAAAATTAAAATCAAATTAAAGAATGAAATACATTATGTGGAATAAATATAAGACCTATAGGAACAAGCGACTATTAATACAACCTTCTCCTGAGCTTGAATAAATAGAATCACCTTATACTCGTCAAAATCTTAGTGCAAACAATTAACAAAGGCGAATAGCCAATTGTTAAGTATATAGCTTCATTCAATATAAATATGATCGAAATCTTGAGCAAAAGAAACCTTGAGATATTAATAATTCAGTTAACTATCCCATTTTTTGCTATATTGAGCTTTTTCATATTTTTTTTCAT
Organism: Racocetra fulgida; assembly: GCA_910592135.1. NCBI lineage: Eukaryota > Fungi > Glomeromycota > Glomeromycetes > Diversisporales > Gigasporaceae > Racocetra > Racocetra fulgida. Next base: position 10,020 of record CAJVPZ010001590.1, on the reverse strand, counting down.
TTGCTTCTCCTCTTTTCTCTTGTTATATTTTATTTTATTTTTTTATTTTTTCTTTTTTTTTGCATTTTCTTCTATATTTTTTTTTGCATTTTCTTTCTTTTTTTTTCTTTCTTTTCTCCCATTATTTTCTTCTCTTTTAATTCGTTTTTTCTAATATGCAAACTAATTCAAATACTTCAAACTACAATAAATTATATATTTATAAATTGCCAACCACCCAGTACCAAAAGTTTTGTAACACATTCGCATATAATCATATGGTCATCTCAAAAAATCCAAATTATAAAAAGACACTCTTGTGCGAAGAGTGTAATAACTTATGAAGAGAAATAAAAATCAAACCAACATATGAAATAGAAAACACTATTGAAAATCTTCTTACAATATCTACTGCCCAATCATCCAACGTGACTACTCAATCATCTAATGCAACTGGTGCTGCCTCTGTCACTCAAACACGAATAATCGAAGAAATAGCTATTTCTTATTCGCCTCCAGCAAATGCATCAGCACAGAAGCAAGCTATCAAAATTATTAATTATGCAAATAAAAAACTTGCTGAGTGCCAGAGGGCATATAACTTGACAAGTGATCCAGAAGTACAAAAAAGTTTAATCAATTGTATGCAAAAACAAAAACAAGTTCTTTTTAATGAAGATAAACAAATTAAACATCTCCAAAAACAAGCGGAATATAAGTGTAAAAGTGTTGAAAAAAGGTTGTTATTCTAAATTGACAGGATTAGAATTAATTTTTCTAACGCGATAATTCCAAAATACTCATCTTACCACCTCCAAAATTTTACGGACACATGATTGCGCCAAAAAATTTTTAAGTTCATTAGAGATCTTAATATTTTTAATAGTAAAATCATTTAAAGAAATTTTTTTGTTAATGCATAAAGAATAGTTTCCTATGCAGATTTTTGAGTTGTAAACGATTTTCCTGATATATCTAATTGGACGCTACAGAATCATGTTCCGTAAAATTTTGAAAGGGATACTGGAATAGTTGAAAAACTCAAAATTTTTTACATTAAAGTTTTGAATTGATTAAAGTTCATTTTAGAGTACTATATTGTCGCGAAATAACATGCAGAGGTATTATTTCACGACAATACGGTATAAAGGCTGAACTAATAGTAAAATTATACAAAGAAATCAATTAGAACAAATTCTGAGATATCCATGATTTCTTCAAAGAGAGATTCCTTTACATTACCTCTGTAATTTTCATTGGCTAATTTTGGCTCTGGGTATCGTGTGCTTTGAAAATTGATCCTACGCCCAGCATTGTTTTATTATCCTATCTTGATTTTTTTTGAATTCCAATACTTACTAATCCAGGCTTTATATTAGAAACAACCTTTTAGAAGAACACCAGACAGTCATTAAGTATAATAAGCCAGGTCATCTATCTTTCTTACAAAAGCATCCTGACCTACTTGACCGCATGCATGAAAGCATTAAGTTCGGGCTGCAGATGAAAAAAGAAGAAAAGAGATGATAAAAGTTAGAACCATTAAAAACCTTGCAGATGATCTTAGAAAGACATATAATAAATATATTTCTAATACCACTGTAAACAATTATCTATTGTCATCTCAATCAAATTTAATAGCGGCAAAAGCACATCACCATCCTGCTAAAATTGTAGTTTCAGCTATGTCCCGAACTGATAAAAAGGATCACCAGGATGAGCACTATTGTCTTGCTTCTGTAAAAGCAGCAAGACAATTTGCATCCTTATTTTCTAAATTTTCGGTTGTCATCTCACAAGATGACAAAGCCAAAGTCCCTCTTGGTATTGCAGCAGTCAGTAAAACATTTCGTGTTGTTTAAACAATTAGGGAACCAGTCACAGTTCCGAATCATGATTTCTCAGTGGGTACGCAACAGAAACTCATCCCGTCTGTGTACCTAATAATGAATCCTAATGATACAAATACTACTCTATGTAATTGCCAACTCTTAATATTTATCTGTCCACAATATGGAGTTGGCACAAGCTCCATAACACATATGCATGATTTAAATTTGCTAGTAGAAGATAGCCATTTAAATGATGTATTGAAAATTGAAAATCAAATTAAACCTATCTGGGTTCTTCTGGTTGATGGAGGTTCAGATGAAAATCCCAGGCACTTAAAAAATATCATCCAATATTCTATAATGTTTCGTGCATTTGACTTGGACTATCTAACTATTCGAACGCATGCTTCAGATTAGTATTATATTGTCAAAAATGATTAAATTTGCTGGTAAACGATTAATTTGTCCAATTATAGCTATAATACTGGTTAAAAAATAGTATCGTATAGTGCTGTATATAGTACTCCTTGAATAGTATCACAATTTTTTGACAAGTGATTTGTGGCCCAATTTATAATTAAAGACATGATCATTTCCTTTGGTTTGATACGTCTAATAGCAAGGTACACAGTGACCAGTAACGATTATTTGTATTATCTTCTCATCTTTTAATATTTGGGGTATTATTTGATCTAGGACGGCTTTTTTGAATAGTATCTAAGTACTATATGCAGCGCTATATGGTAATTGTTACGACTGAAGCTGGAAATTAGGGACCTTAATTTAAAAATATTATAAAAACCAACCTTCAGCTGTGATAGTAATTAGCTAAATTATAAAAAACAAATTAATTAATTTGTATGATTCTAGTTACTAAAAATATTAATCAAATTAGAACTGGAGTTAAATCACCGCTCAAAAAAATTCAGATCATTGATTTGCATCATTCACATATTCAAAAATTAATTATATTTTCGTTCTTACTATTTTCTGAAAATTTTATATAATAATTGATATATTGTAATTATTAAATCACACGATCTGAAATTTTTTTGGGTGGCGATTTAACCTCAGTTAAATATTAGTAACTAGTTAACTAAATATTAGTTAATTCCATCCATTATTCCAGTTCACTCTAGAAATAACCCCATAGAGCGGAGTATAGCATCACTTTCTCAAAAACTTGCAGGCATGATATTATCTGCTGATACATATGGTTCCCATTTAAACTCGCAGAGTCAAGTCATTAATGTGGAACTCGCAAAAAAAAATTTCAAACATGCTGGGGAATTGTTATGTAACCATTGGAAACAGGATACATTATTTGGAAAGCCAGTTATAGCCGAATATGTCAAAACAAATAGCTCTTCCTTTTCTATCAAGTTTCCAGAGTCTAATGATGAAAATGATGTGCCTTGGGAGTGGTTAGAAACTTATGCAAGGATATGCAACTATTCTTTGGACATTAAAAAATGCAAAGATGTTTTGTATTGCTTACCAAATAGATGTGAAGAGGTCACTAGTCTTCTTATAGTGAATAACAGCTTTCTCCCTCTGATAACCATGGGCAAAGATAGACACTACATTAATTCTATATATTTATTAGAATTTTTTAATAAAAATAAAATACCAGATAATGTTACAATTGTCAAAATTTTTCAATCTATTATGTGGTTAACTATTTTTTTAGTTTGTTGCAACTAATCAATTAATCATTAAGCTGCAACTAATCAATTAGTCAATTAAACGATTAGTTGTAATTAATCGATAATTTTTAATTAATTAGTTGTAATTAATTGATAATTTTTAATCAATTAGTACTTAATTCTTTAATCGATTATTTGCAACTAATCGATTAGTTGTTATCTAAAATGTTCAGTCGGTTAGTTGTCAACTCATCAATTAATCAATTTTTTCAACTTTCTGATTGTAATATTAATACTAGGATATGATGCTCATTGCCCATCAATTGGCAAAGTCAATTACTCCCAACTTTGTTGTCCAGAATGTAATAAATATTTCCCAACGGCATCAATGGTTACTACTCACCAGAAGAGCCAACACCCCAAGAAACGAGGATGACCTAAAAGCCTGATATCAAAGTCAACAAACATCGATCAAGATAATAATAATGAAGAAGAAACCCACCTAAAGAAATGTGGAAGACCTAATAAAACAAGACCCTAGATTACAAAGGTTGTCAAAATAAAAATATTTAATAAAAATTATATAATAAAAAAAAATTAAATTCATTATAAAAGTAGAAGTTACCACCTTGGAAGAACTACGGTTTCTGATAGTACTAATTTAAAAATTTTAAGAACTTTTAGAATAATTAATTTCCTTATATTAATCATTATAATTATCCTTTAACTCTAGCAAACTAGTAAAGTTAGTATAATTATATTAATATCAATATATATATATTGTGAGATTTTCTCTTGTAATAACTCTTGAAGTCTTGATTTCAAAAATATATAGTAGAGGTTTCCAAGTAGTAGTAAATTCCTTTTTGTATAGATCATTTTATCGAAATATTAGTATTCTTGTCACTATGATCTTATCAACCCATTATTGTTAATTGGTTAAGAAAAAAAGAGAAAGATCGTATTAGTTATCAGAACTCTTTATATAAAACAATCTAATAATCACATTTGAGATCGACCCATTATTAGAATAATACGAATTCGATTGTGACCATGTAACATATTACCTTAAAGAATGAATAATAGAGATATTAGTACTGAGCCAACCCATATAAAAAAATACCAAAATAAAAGAAATAAGAATACTATCCAAGCTCTGACAATGTATTTACAAGGCCAAAAAGCCTCAAAGCTCGAACCAAGTCTCTCCATGCCTTGATCGTAGCCTACTAATTTGAAGTTTTGGTTTTGTTAGATTATTATTAAATAGTTATACATAGTCTTTATATATAGTACATAATTATTTACCCCCATAGCTGGTACAGACTTTTACAACATAAATATATTCATTGTAACAGGCTTCAAAGTACACTTCTGATCCTAACAAAAAAAGAACTCTTTTACATTTTCTTTTTCTTTTTCCTTTATAATAGTATGCTTTTGTTTTTAGATACGTAGTTATTGTGAAACCTTAAAATAAGAAAATGTAGAATAAAGAGATACTTACTCTTTTTAATTAGTACACAGTAGACATTTCGAACAAATGTAATTTGCATCATACAAGATAAAAAAAATATTAGGATTATTTTGGATATGTGGAATATATACCATTTAGTACACTTGTTTCAAATGTACTTACTAAGTGTACAAAAGATATAAGCGAAAAGTTTGCGCTTCAAATAAAGTAACTTTCGAGTTAACGAAGTACCAAGTTCAAGAAATAAGAGGATTTGACTTGTAATTCCCTTTTCGTATAATAGAATCCTTGTAAAATTGCCAGTTTAGCCCTTCTTATAATCGGTAACCCAACCGATCAAAAAAAGAATTAAAATAAAAGTTAATTAATGTTTAATTCGACTCCTTATATATTGATCGATATTGATTATATAGCACATTAGTATATATTATGATACCGTGAGCATATGACCATTATAATTCATGATCGGGATAGAATATTGCCAGAGCCAAGTAACATAGTAGTGGTAGAATAGTTAGTAAGTGTAATATAGAAAATTAGAGTACTATATTACCAGTGAGTTATAAGATAGAAACATCCTTTATAATATATGAAGGCTTTAATTTTTGTATTAAGATTTTACAAGATTCAGCAAATATAATAGGAAATGCAAAATATTATTATTGAGCAGGAATACATAATGTATGATTTGTAAATTTCATATTATACTTATACTTCTTTAATCAACTATACTATACCTTCTTTAATCAACTATACTATACTGTGCAAGTTATTAGGAGTTACTACAAAATTCTGACATCCAAAATCCTGACAATACATAATTCTGACAACCATAATCCCGACTAAGATAGAATACTGATATGTCAAGATCCTGACTATGACAGAATCCCGACAGTATAGAATCCTAATATTTAAAATCCCGAATGATCAAGATCCCGAATAGTCAAGATCCCAATAGTCAAAATCCAGATAGTCAAAATTCTGCAAGTCAAATTCTGACAAGTCAGAATTCTGACAAGTCAAATCCTAACAAGTCAGAATCCCAACAAGTCAAAATCCTGACAAGTTAGAATTCCAACAGATCAAAATCCTGACAAGTCAAAATTTTGACAAGTCAAATCCTCTGAATGTTCAAACTTTTGACAATTTAAAATGTTAAACCAGAATAGTTAAAACCTTAATAGTTAATTTAAAAGTTTTTGCATTGTTCTTTATTAATAATATTTTTAATTAAAGAAACCTGTTAAAGAACAGCTCACTCAAAATGTTAAAAAAAAATCTCTATCAAAAGTAATTTCAAATATAAAAGAAACTTGCTAGAGAATAGCACCAAAACATCAAAGAAAACTAAATGTAAAGAAAATAAGAAAAATGGCCAAGTCGAAGAGAACTACTTAAAAAAAAATATTATTATTAAATAAATAAATTAAATAAGAAAAAGATCAAACGATAAAAAAATAAAATATGTAAATATGTAAGAAAATTTTAAAAAATTATTCACAAAAATACAAAAAAAAAAAAACTTATCTAGATCGACCCTAATTATCCTATAACAAATACAAATTTTAGGATTTGGTCAGAATATGTGACTCAGAAAATCTTATCTACATCCTGGATCTGTCACTCAATACAATTGTATTATATACTTTTGATTATTACCCTAATACTCTCTTATAAATATCAACCTCAATTATAATCTAATTTAATCTTATCAAGTATCTTACATTAATGTTCATGAAATTAGTTATAGCATTTACATTATAAAACATTGTGTTAATTATATTAAATTAATAAGGTTAATACTCTCCTAAAATGCCAAAAGGCTAGTTAAACGACTATGAATCAGTCCAAGAAGAAGCAAACATAGCAAAAGGCAAAGAATATTCTTGAAAATGTTTAGAAGAAAAATTTAATTTAGTAAAGATGTTTAAAATCTAAAATGATGAACAAAATTATACTTATCTAAAATAAATAAAAAAATGCAACTAATAATTTCTAAAAAATAAATATATAAAATAAAAATACTATCATTTAAGATTATAAATAATTTTTTTTTTATAATAATAAAAGAGTGAGGTGGATACATTCAATGCTATTTCTTATCTTGTGTAGCTCAGTGGCAAGCTGTGGGAAGCTCATTGGGTATTCCTCTCCTTACTATATAGACAATGATAACAGACGATCACTCCCTCAAGAAAAAAACTAGATATATAAAATCAAAAATACTATCGCTATTGTCTAAAAAAAATTAATAAATATAAATTCTAATAAAGGAACAGAGGCACGGCCTTACTTTTAAAAAAAAATAAAAAATAAAAAAATAAATGAAATATATGACATGCTTTCAAGGAAGGGAGTACACGGATTCTAGGCCATTTAATGCGAATCCCTGCGTCATATTATTTTTGAATTATAGTACATATAGTCAGAGGCCCTATTGCTTCGATAGTACTTAGAAACAAAATTTTTTGCTTGACTAATGTAGAATGAGTAAATTTGATAAAAATTAGATTTATATATACTTATTTAAGCCTTGCACACGTACATATGTACATATGCAGTGCTAAGATGATATGTTTATTTTCAAGAGGTATGCCAAAAATATTTATATATAATTTTACTGCACCATGATTTTGTTTATTTGTGCGATATAAACATAGATATACAAATTTAGAATAAGGCTGTATAGGTGGCTTTAAATAAATACTATAAACAATAACCAGGTATATACAGTTCACACAATCTATAAATTCAAGTTGACTTACGCAGTAAGTCAACAGATCGAAAAGATAGCTAAGCAGGGATATGCCAGGGCAATCTAGTTAAACCTGAATCAGTCTTTAATCCCAATTAGAAATGGGTCAGATAAGTAGATCTGAATTGGTTGCCTAATTTATAACTGCGTACTAACAATATCTTCATTGTATGGGTCAAATATAAGAATACACACATTACGTGTAGACCCACAGCCATCTTCGCTAGAAGCAAATTCGCAATTTCGCATCAGGATACAAAAGCTAATATACGATATACCAAACATGTCAGATTGAGTTAATATCGCTATTGTTATTACTCAATCAGATGACTTTATTAAAGACAATTACATAAATTCCTAAGCCAATGCTACTGTTACAAGTCCTCTATTTCTGCCCTAAATGCTGCTCTGCCACCGCAACTACTTAATAATCCTAACATAAAAGAAGATCACCAAGAAATAACTGAGAAAACCTTCTATAACTAAGAAGAGAATTGGTTTCACAATACGATGGGGATGATACTTATTTTAACGAAGGGTCCTTGCACTGACATTTCAGCTGCGGAGCTCATAACCTATTTAGCAGAGGTCCATGCACTACTACGGTAGCCATAGAGCCTAAAAACACCGTCTGTGCACTGCTACTACAGCCTCGGAGCCAACCTTTAAGGTTTTCACACTGCTACTTCAGCCACAGAGCTTAGTCACTACAAAAACAAGATTCCGCACCAACGCCGCAGTTGTGGATCTTAATGATTAAAGTCCTTGCACTGCTACTGCAGTCTCGGAGCCTAATTCTACAAAAAAAAAATAATAATAAAAAAGTCCTTGCACTGCTGTTGCAGCAGCAGAGCTTAATAGATACAAACAAGAGCAGAACAAGTCTTTGTATTGTTAGCGCGGTCAAGGTGCCCGATGTTACTCACCAATATACCTTGTACTCACCAATATACCTTGTCTTACTAGTCGACCAACAAGCATTTAAATAAATCATGATTGAATCATATGAAAACCCCTTATCTTTATTGCTAAATTAAGCACTTACATTCTATTCGCCACTACACAATTATATGCGATCATAAAAAAAAAAAAAAAAAAAAAAAAAAAAAACCTGATCCATAACAATACAGCCCATAAAAGGCTAAAACTACAATTTAAGCATGTGTTCCACAAAGTCATTTGATCTCGCAATAATCTATTAGCGCTAGAATGTGACCAACATCCGATCTCGCAATAACGAACGCTTAGTCACTTCGTTGACAAGCTATTCATTGAACAAAGATAAATAAAATCATTAAATTATAATTCTTTTCAGAATTGGAAAAGAATTGGTAGAGAAGGGTCCGACACTGTATATAGTGCTCTAGAGATGTTGAAATTATAGCTATAAAGAGTTTAGATTGCTATGATAATGATATTTCGCGAGACACATTATCAAAGAAATTAATCTTTCAATTGTTGCACATCATAATAATATAATACAATTCTTGGAATCACACAAGATCTGAACACCGAAAAATGCTATATGGTTCTTCAATTCGCTAATAATGGGAAACTAAATTAGAATGGCAGAAGATATTTCTAGTATTTACACAATGCAAATATTGATCATCGTAATTTTCATGATAAGAATATATTAGTGCACGATGGTAAATTAATGATTATGGATCAGGGACGATGATTTTCTGCAGTGAAAAACTACTAATTCTGTCCGTGACCGACTCAAATTCTGCAATTTCGGTGCATTATAATTTATTTTTTCTGCACATTTCCATGCATTATAATTTTCATTTTCTGCGTGATTGATATCAAAAAATTTATATATTCTGCGATAAATGCAATAGAATTTTTATTATGAGAAAAAAATAAACCAAAAAATAAAACTATTTAATCATTAATTTTGCCATTAAAATATAACATATTTAAATTTTGTAATGAATTTTCTGATAAATTTTGCTGATTGTTATCTAAAATTATGTTATACTTTGAAAAACTTCGTTCTATGCTACATGAGAAAACAGATAACCATATATAATCCAAAGCAATTTGAGATAAACGTGATAAATTTTTACTCATCTTTGACCAATATTCATCCAAATCAATTTCTTCTGCATTTTCAATAATTATATTATCTTCCAAATTACAGTAAATTGCCCATTCATCTAACAGATCATTAGACGGATTACTTAAGGGTAGGGTGTCCGTAGATCATTTTTCATATGATCTACGTGATATATTAAAATTTTACATAGATAGCAAAAATTCGCCACTGATAAAACTTTTTAGAATCGTGACTAATCTTCACCAAATTTTTCCAATATATAATTTGGG